>OY757937.1:347500-622137 GCA_963585895.1 Sepioteuthis lessoniana | reverse complement strand
CCCAGGTTCAGCTCGTGGCAACCTTAATTCAGTATGCAGGCCTACAAAATCTGAGTGTGCAAGCAATTGCCAACCCTCAGATGAAAACTGTGATAATTACAAATGTGTGTCATGGTTCGAAAATTGCTGGACATGCAGTTGCATGTTGCCAAACTTTGATTTTTCAGATGACTGAAGAAACTCAACAACAAAATGATTTTTGATTTACTGGAAAGAAGACTCTGGCCCATTTCAATGGAAAGAAAAAAAAAAACTTTATTTGCTCATAGACATTTTTGTTGTTTGTTTTTTGTAATGCTATTGCTTTTAATAAAGAAATCATAGAAAGTTTTCACGGAATTTTTGGATAAAAATAACCAAAAAAATATTAATTTCCAAGTAATTATCATTAATATGATTTTTTTTTTTATCCCAATAATTCTATCATCTTAAAACCAGTGTGGAGATTGGAATTAAGGATCAAAGATTCCCACTCATTAACAAGTGGCAATACTCTGGCAGCTGCTTTTACAAAAGTTTGGTTTTTATGACATGTCAACTGCTATCACTCCTTTTAAGTGGAATGTTTTGGGTTGTTTTTTGTTAAAGAGTTTATAAAGCATATTCAACTGGTGTAATTTTTTTCTTTGTGGTTTTTGATTTTCATCTTTTAGGATTTGTATCTATTTGTTTGCTTTCTTTAGAAAATTCACTATTCGAAGAATTCTCTCAGACTACTTGCATTAAAATATTTCTAAGTGGTTTAAGCTTTTATATTCTGTGAGGATATATTGGATTGTGAACCGTTCTTCACACATGCATTTGAGATATTCTTTTAAGTTTGGATGGAGTCTGGTCAGGATGACCTCTTTTTTTTCACCTTTTTATGAGGATCTGTTTTCCATGTCCCAAGATTTGGTTTTATA
This sequence comes from Sepioteuthis lessoniana, assembly GCA_963585895.1. Lineage (NCBI taxonomy): Eukaryota > Metazoa > Mollusca > Cephalopoda > Myopsida > Loliginidae > Sepioteuthis > Sepioteuthis lessoniana. The sequence goes on along the minus strand of OY757937.1, from coordinate 621,232 downwards.
TTTTTCAGCTTCTTATCACTGTTGTGGTTCCATTGTCTTTGCCATTTTATCTTTGACATACAAGTTTATTTGTGCTTTTATGTCCAAGGGATTTTTATTTCTTATCTATGATCAATTTTAGGGACACACTTTGACTGCTGTATCAGCTCAATTTCTTTCTTAGCTCAATTCCCATGTCACATTAGCAGTGATAAGTTGGTTTTTTTTTTGGTTTTGCGTTGAGCAGGTTACAGGTTAGTCTGTTTATGAGGTCGGTGACTTGCATGTCCTGAGCTTTTGGTTTTAGCATTGATAAAGACTGACAATGTAATGAAGTTCTGTAATAAGGTGGACAGCTAAATCTTTTATATTAACTTCTGCACTGTCAAGTTTCATTTGGGAGGCAATGGTTTTGGAGATTATTTGCCTTATTACTCCAGAACTTTCAACTCTTTTCCATCTTCATAATTGGGAGAATTTTCTGTCGGTAGTTTACATAGGTTTGTGATTATGGTAGGTTGTTTGATCTATGCAGCTTTGTCTAGTGAACGGTGTTTGTTTTGTTTTTTTGTTTTGTTTTTTTTTTACATTTTCTTTTTGATTTCTTTATGGCTTCTTCCATTTCAAGATTTGTTGTTTGTTTTTGTTTTCATATGTTGGTTGGCCAGTTTGAGTTTTGGATAGCTACTTTTTCTTTCCCTAGTTTTAATGGAGTTTCATTGGATTCTGCATAAAGGCTTTCTACTGGAGGTAGACAATGAAGTCCTTTGTGAGATATGGTGTTCTCTGGTTGAGCCATAATCCAGTTTAGATCCAATAAGAATTCTGTAAAGTTTATTCGTTCATCCCACATTCTCTGGCTCTAATGGCATGTCGTAGCACACTATGTCCTATACAGTTGATCAGAGATAGGAAAATAAGGACTGTACTACTAAAGTTGAATGAAAATAGAAAACCTGGTGCTTAGACACTCAAATCTAAATCATTAAATCCACCAGACATGTTCCTGTGTAATGAGAAATCCCTAAACAAATGGGCCTAACTAAACCAATTACAGAATCGGTGTCCAGAAAATGTTTTCAACTTCAGATATGTTGAATATAGGTTCTCATAAATATTGCTGTTGTCACTGCAGAAAAACTCATTACCTACCACCTTACAGCCACTGTTTAGTCTCCATAAATGTTCAAGCTTTTATCAGTAGGAGCAAATTTTCATGCCCATATCATCTTGCTCAACTACTATAAGTTATTGGCAAAATAGTTCAATCTCTACTAACATCCCACCAATATAAGATTGCTTGCAGAGAAACCTTTATCCAAATACAGGCTCTTGTACATCACCAATGATGGTGGCAATATAGAAAAAAAATGTTTTTAACTTGTTCTATCCATAAATAGAAAGCTTTACTTTCACAGCATCTCTATTATAGGTTTTACCAGTGATAAACTGGCAATAGTTATGTAACTATATAATTAATTACAATCCAAGTGATTTTTAAATAATTGCTGTAAGTAAATTCTGCATATTCATAGCAAATACAGCAATTCTAAATGAACAAAATTAAACAACTTATTTTACACTGAAATAGAAAATTCATTTCTCTACTTTTTACTTTGAAATCAAAAAGACAAAATTCACTGGACTTCTGGAAGAAATTCACAGATCATTTCAGCTGTTTGAACAAAATACAGTAAATTTTATAGTCTAAATAACTTTTGCAATTCAAAGAAAAAAAAAAAACTTGATTTATAACTGATTCATAAAATGTTATTTATGTTCATTAGTTAAAAGACTAATGAACATAAATAACATTTTATGAATCAGAATTCAAATATAAACAAATTTTTTTTCCCTTCCTAAAATTGATTTTTAAAACCAATTTGTGTCATGAGAGCATAATCACTTATATATTAAAATATATATTAAAAAAATATATGAGGAAAAAAATACTTGTAAATTTCATTATTCCAGGTTTAAAGAATGACCTTGTTTTTTCCAATGCTGATATTATGGGGAAGCAGTGTAGAAACCGACCAATAATGCCTGCATCAGAAAAATAAGCTCTAAAAATATTTATATATTTGCGGTTTCAGATAATACATCTTAACTGATTTAGATGAACTTTATATAACAGATTGTAGATAACAAAACTAAAGTTTTAATTAAAATATCAACTTGATTTGATAAGGACATAACAAAGTTGGGTACTATAATTTCAGAAGAAAAAACAAAGCAATAAGATGGAAAATTATTAAAATTTTAATGTTTACTTATAACAATTTAAATATGTACTTTGCTATACAATGATAATTTTATACGTTGTCATTTGACAGAACTCATTCTGATATTTAAAAATGTTCATTTTTTTTGTATACTTGGGTGTTGGGGAGAAGAGATGATATTAGAAGAGATTTCTATTTTGATTGCAGGAGTAGGCACTCGACCTGATACGATACAAACAATTGCTTACTGATTGCAAAAGGAGTAAAATATACTCGTTAAATTAGCATATTAACATACAAGAGTAGAACATAATCCATTTTTATTAGTTGGTTCATTAATTCGATGGCTTTATAATTTTTAGATAACTAGGCTTATTCATCATCACAGTGCAGTTATTCAACTATTTATACCTCCTAAATATTTTATATAAAATAGATGATTGGAAAGTCTTTTGGGGAAATGCAACAGTCACAAATACCAAAAATGAGAAAACAGAGCATCTGACTAGTGGTCGAGATTCTGAGGTTCCAGTCTAAGGAAAATGGATTTAAAAGTTATGATAAAATCAGATTGTTGACACTTCTGCTTTATAAGACAGGAATCACTAATGATAATTTAATCTTTAAAAAAATATCAAAATGATGACTACTTTTATAAAACACCATCCTGTTTATTCATCTGATTAGCAGCAAAAAAAAATATTGAAAATTACAATCTGAAATTTAATTTTCAGCAAAATAAATTCAATATTTTGGAATAATTAAATTTTAAGAACTTAAATTATACATTTGAAATAAAGTGTCTTAGTAATTAAAGTTTTCTAAAGATTATTTGTCCTTGTGGCATTATTTTAGGAATGAAAGCTTAAAAACGTATTAAAATGAGTATTCTAAATTACTCTCTTTTCATTTACAATAATTGCACAAATTTTTTTTAAAGAAAAGATAAGCTGAAGAGAGAAATCAAAACAGACTGTGTGTGAAAGAGGGAGAAAAAGAATGTAAAATCAGAACCAGAAAAAAAAAAGGCATCATTAATGGCTGGAGTGTTGTTGATCAAGAAAATGTGCCAGGAGGGGGAACTTTTCCACTACTGAGATTATGAATCAGAGCAGCAATCTGTGTGTGCTTGTCAAGTTCGTCCTTCACTTTTTGGAATTCTCGACTTTTCTCTTGAATTGTTGATTCATGTTGCTGACAGACTAACTCCAAAGATGAAATCTTTAACAAAAATAAATATGTAAAAAGTTATATTAAATACAAATAAAATATTCAGCAATATTAACATTTCTCATTTTCTTTGGTATTGACAGAGTTTATAGCAAACTGTTCTTTTGTCACCTTCTAGAATCTGCAGGCATGATAAAATGGTATTTTTGCTTATATCATTACATTAAGTCTAATTCATTTCTATCAAATAACATTTCTTTTTTACAGAATAAACCAAATTAATCTTCAAGTAAAGAGTTTCCAAATTTATCACAAAAGATTTCATAATCAGAAAATAAAGACTTTCTAGGGTTCATGTTCAAGATCACCACTATGTCATCAAGTTGACATTGAAAGTGATTTGAGGTCACCAAAACTTAAAATGTTTGGAGAAAATTCTTTAACAAATGAAAAGCTGTTTCTGAAGTTCTAAGAGAAACAACTAAACTAGACATGTTTTTTAAATTTGCCAAGCAAGTCTAAGGAAACAAGGCCATTTAAATGAGATTGAATTTTTGTAAGTTGAACCACCGTGTGTGTGTGTTTATATATATATAGAGAGAGAGAGAGACACACACACACACACACACACAACCCCCATAGTATAAAAGAATCAATAAACATTAAACCCTTGAAAATTTCAATTTTATCTTCAGTTCACTCGTTTCATCAGTCCAAAACAAAGTAATGCATAGATTGAAATTTTTTAACAAAATTAAATAAAACAGCCATCAAATTTTTTTTACTTGGCAAAACTAAAATTCTCATGAAGCATATATGTTTGAGTAGCACAAGGGAATTTGCCTAACAATTTTATCAAAGGAAACTATTTCTGCTACAATCATTCTGATATTGAGACCAAAATTTGGAAAGCTTTCAGAGTTTTTGAACAATCTTACACTCAGCCATGACTATCAAAAATAATGAGTGTTGCATTCTTGATCTTTACAATATCTTTTGTGCCACTGAAACACATGACATGAATTTCTCCCCATAAACTTCAGTGGCCATTTTGTTCATTTTCATTAAAAATTTCAATTTGATATATCAGACAATTTTTGAACTGATAATTTTCAGAATAAACCAGAAAGACATGTCTCCTTAAAGTGATGCACAACAGTGAACTAAAAGTACAAATGAACAGAAACTTTCAGGGATTTTCCAAGTTTGCCTATTTATTACTGGTTCATTGTGCACATATGCTGGGCTTCAACTAAACCACAAACTATGGCTAAAAACGGGTTTATATTCTTTTAGAGGTCATCTAAAGAACTTTGAAAAAAATTAATTCCTAAACAAGTGTCCAACAAATGCAAATATTTAATTATTAATTTAGTTATTCATCCATTTCTTTAATAAAAAAAAAAAAAAATTTAATCACATTCTTCTCTCTCCTGGTGGAAGTCTCTGTGGCATCATGACTAAAAGTATTAGATTGTGGTCTCAAAGTAAGCAAATTCAAACTCCAGTCACACTATTATATACACTTTCAACCCTTGAAAAATGTATGAACTACTTTATCCACCCAATCCAAGGGTTAAATAGTAACCACTACTGATCATCTTCTACAAAGATGGATTTGACATTAAATAACCAATGAAGGTTGATATGCCATTAAACAAAGAAAGCAATCCTCTCTCTCTCTCTCTCTCTCTCCAAAAGTTTAAGTGATTTAGTTGAAAACAACAAAAATACTTAGAACAAGCAAACTGTACACCTAGAAATTGTAAATTTGACTGAATTTTTACAAAAAAAAAAAAAAAAATTAAGTACCACACCAAATCCCCAGAAAAAAAACCTCAACTTTTACCTAAATTATTGTAATAAAAATTAAGTACATGATAGCAAAATGAAGACTTAAATCAGAGGTGCCCAATATGTTGATCACAAAGGTAGTGGATAGATTGCACACCATTCAAAAAAAAAAAAAAAAAGTTTTTTTTTTAAATTTTGTTTTAGATGTTAGCCAATTATCTATCCACCTTATTTATGTGAGTCAGACCTAATAATCTTCAAATGGGGAAAGGCTAAGTGCCACTCAACAACAATTGATGATCATTTGGAAGGCTACATGGGGCTGTCCAAACTTTGCAACCCTGACCGACTCCATTTCATAAGAGTCATCAGAGTAACATAGTGACCATAAATGGATTGGATTGTAATGGTTCATGGAATGATGCAAGCTACACAGATATGTATTAGAAATATAAAGTACACTTAGTACAAATAAGTTTGATATGGTCATTTGAAAAGTAGTTCACAAGTTGAAAAAGTGTGGGAGGCACACCTGACTTAAATTGGCTTTCATACTACAATAACAGAGTTAATACATCCAACCATTCCCAGGTTCATTATTAACTAGAAGATACAATTTTTCTTTTTTTACGTTATACTTTATTGATAGAAGACAAAAAAATAAAAATCACTGAAATTGATTACCTGTTGATGTAATTCTTTTTTGTCAGCTTCTGTTTTAGACAAATTTCCTCTCACTTTATCAATGGCTTCTTCCAATTCATCTCTTTCCTTAGAGACTTTATGAAGTTGTTCCTCCTGTTCACAATTCAATTTCTTCAAAACTGAAATTTTAAAATAAACATTTTAAAAATATCAAACTATCAGTTATTTAAAATATTCCAGGTTCATTTTAAAATTTTCATAAATACATCTTTCGATGAAGTTTTATTTTGATATTTTCATACAATGGAATATTTAGACTATTTTGACAGAGAAAAAAAAAATAATGAATTATTGTATATCAGAGTGAAAGGTTGTAGAATTTGGAATGAATGTTAAAATGTTAATATCTTTTTACACAAAGCTAAATTGATCATAGCTAAAGTTTTCTGGTCCAAAATTTTTATCAATAATTTGGTTTATAAATCTGAAAAAAATATAAACACTCACCTTTTATTTGTGATTCAGATTCTTTAAGTGATCTTGAGAGTTTTGCTTGTTTTTCTAATGTACTGAAAAAGAAAAGGGAAATACAATTTAAAATCAAATCAACTAGAATACAGCATTACATGGAATTGGTTTCTTTGTTTAATGGCATATCAACCTTCATAAGTTATTTAATGCCAAAACCATCCTTGTCCTTTTGACAAGTATGACTAGAGTTGAAACCTGCTTACCCCAATATCACACAGTCCAGTAAGTTAGCAACTACACTAGGAAGATTCGGACCTTCATACACTTTTATAACTGTGTTAAACCTACTGTAGGAAATTTTTAAGGATTCATTTTTCAGAAAATTTAGAAAGTTCTCAAATCAATACTCAACTCAACATTACTTAAGATCAGTGTACCTGTTAATGTAAACAAGTAAAAGATAAAATGATTAAGTGAATTTCTTCTTCCTATTTCTCCGTTACTTTTACAACCCCTCCAGTTTGAGAAGTTTTCAAATTCAGAACTGATCAGGTGGATTAGTCAGTAGCAATGACAAATTAGTATGACTAAATAGCAACAAAATAAAGGCAAGAAGAAAAATGTAAATAAATAAAAAATCTAACATAAAATCTAGCAATCACTTTATCAAGAACCCCCACCAAAAAAAAAAAACAGACAAGAATTTTTTTTCTATTTTGACAGCATAAATGCTTATTTGCATGGATGCACACAAAAATATAAGCATACACAAATGTGTACAACATTTTTGCGTAGATACTACACACTGATCCTAGACAGAAATACTAATTCATATTTTAATAACCCCATCAGTCTTTATAGCTACTAGGGTGGGGGTGGGGTGTCGGGAAGTGTCGTGGTGTAATGGTTATCATCAGAAGAAATGAACATTGCAAAGCAAGTTCAAAATCCTGGATAAGGCTGATTGCATTTCACACAGTGCTAACACACCTGGGAAAGGTATGCATCTAATTATTCTTCCTCCAACTATGGGTAAATAGTAGGGCAGACTGGGCTCTTTAATCTTGGTATGCCAACCAGTCTAGGAGAAAGAAAACTGAATTCAAACCAGTTAAACTTGGCTTAAAAAATTGACCTTGTGTCACATCCTGCTAGTGCAGAGAGATTAAGTAAAATACATCACAATATTTTATCAATTATCAAAAATGTAAAGCATGGTAATAACTCACAACTAAAAATTTCTTATGTTCCAATTTGATACCAAGTGACTCATGTTACTAAAATGTGGATGGCATAATGATTCAAAAAGAACAAATAAGTGTACAGTATTGAATATGTCAAACATTTAGATTAGCAGCTGATAATCAAAGACGGGAAACTCCATCATGAGTTATTACTCTGCCAGACATTATTCTATATTTGATAATATTGTTCAACATTTTAGTGTATTGAACACTGTAAAGATTTTAAGATTTAGAGGCAACACAACATTAAATCATATTGTAGAGTGGAAACCGATATGGCTACCTCAAGCATATTTGACGAAGGGAGATCTCGTAAGAATTTGCATACGTGCAAATTACCTCTCGCTGGTTCGAGATCTCCCCTCATCAAATATGCTCGAGGCAGCTATATTGGTTTCCGCTCTACAAGCCAGACACGTTCGTGCACGCTTCGAATGCCCAGGTACGTTACCTTCACATTATATATATATATATATATATATATATATATACATACACATTGAGTGAGTGTTGGAGAACTTATGACATCACAAAACTCCTAAATGGAAAAAAAAACAACAAAAAAAACAGTTACATAGTTGACAGATCCTTTTCATAACAGCATAGTAAGTTAAAGTACATCCTGCAACAAGGAAATCATATCTCCTTTGATGTTTGAAAGAAGATTTGGTAGATCTGATGAGAAATAGCAAATAATTAATAGTTAGGAAAAAAATTTTTTTTTAAACCCATGAGAATATTATTTTCTGATTGTTAGAGAAGCAAAAAATTTAGTTGTACATACGTTTCGTTTTGTTGCTTGAGAGATTCATGATGTTTGCGCAGAATTTCATGCATTTCCACTAACGAGGAATGTTCTTCTTTCAGACTATTTAACATGTGTTCCATATTTTCAGTTCTACATAAATAAAAAGTAAAAGATACAGAAAAAATAAATAAATGAAAATAAAGAATACAGAAACTTTATGTCTATTGAATAGGAATTGTAATGCATTTTATCTTTTAGCCATATTACATTTGGCATTTTTAAAAACTGTATTTGCAACCCAAAAATGGAAGAAAATCTTTATAAAAATTCTGGTTCTTTCTTTAATTAAGAATAAGAGTAAAATATGTTCAATAAAATGTGAAATGTTTTTAAAAAAAAAAAAAAAAAAAAAAAAAGGACTTACTTTTGACATTGTTCTGCATAATTTTCTCTTAATTGTTGATGCTCTTCAGCAAGTCCCACCAATCTAAAAAGAAAATGTTTACAATTTTTCTCAATAGTCAAATAAAAATTTTAAAAGTTACATTTTTAAGCCTAAAATTTAGAGGTGCACATTATACACACAAACTAAATATCAACTTTTTATCCAGCTATGAGCATCACCATATTCAGAACAGTATGACTGAATGTAAGTTAGATCTATGATCCAAACTAACTAATCTGAAACCAATATTTGTTTTATGCCACTACAGATAAATAGTTACTGGAATGTATATTTGTTTTTTTTTTTTGTTTTTTTTTTCACCTGATGTAAAAGATTATTTTGGTCACATTATTTTGTTGAATTTTTGAGTGAACAAATGAAAGTATTTGCTCTAAATATTGCATTTCTAAATGTAAATAAACTGTTTAAATTTTTAGTCTACATGGACCAAATAGAATGTGGACCAAATAGAATGTGGAACAAATGTCAAATTTAACTACTACAAATTCTAAAAAGTCAGTCCATATCATATACAACATAAATTTCTTTTTTTTTTTTTTAATCTCAGAATTTTATAGCCCAAATTCAGGAGGACATGTTATACACAAATAATTCAGGTAATAATTTTCATTGATGAAAATGATGTGCCAAAGATTTCAAATGGGAAATGTATTACTTTTGTTTTTCAATCAGCAATTGGTTGTATTCTGTTTGAAGATTCTCCAGGAGTTTGAGTTTTTCTTGATATTCTTCAGTTCTTCTCTCAAAATCACGAACCATGTGTCTCATGCTGCTGTTCTAAAACAAACAAACAAAAAAGAAATTCAAATCATTTTCCACACTAATTTTTTTGTTTGCTTCTCACAAAAATCAAATGCTTATTCAAATAAGATAAAAAACAAAAAATGAAGCAAATGTTTGATTCATTCATTTTCTACCCCTACCCCCCCAAAAAAAAAATTACCCATACAAATATTCCAAAGAAAATACACTATTGACATAACAAAAAGTGATGGATAATTTTACAAAATATATTCTAAATTGACATGAGATTGGGAGTCAGTCATTGATAAAAAAAAAAAAAAAAAATAAGACTGCAATTGTTTCACATGGAAGTTGACTGTACAGCAATGAAAGAGTAGATAGCTTTTATAATTAAGTAGAATGGAAAATTCCATGTCCTTTCACAACTTTAGTGATTATGCTACTTCTTATTTTCTTTTAACTGTACATTAACATAATTGCTGTTGGGTTAGTGGAATGATTTGCCATTGGCTTCTTCATAGTTGTCTTTCTCCTAAGTTGGTGGCATCCAACATCAGTAGAAAACCTAATCAACTCTGCTGTGTGCAAAGTTAATGTAAACAGTCTGAGTTTCAACTACTGATTCCATCCTTTAGACCAATAATCACCTTACTACTGGCATCACCATAGGATAGAACTATAATTAAATTACTATTTCAAACAACAGTACACTTATGCAAAAATGGATGAGACTAACTATTATTTACATTATCATTGCAATTAAAAAATTGACAACTATAAGGCCAAACAATATTTTGGCAATTTTCTAAGGTTATAAAAACTTTTCCAATCAGTTTAATAAATCCAATATGAGCTTGTCATTTAAATCCACAACAAATAATAGAAGAAAAACCTTTTTAGATGATAACTTTTCATTAAACTGCTTTCTTACCTCAGCTTCTGTTTCTGCTCTACGTGAACGATACTGACTGATGATGCAGTCAGCCCGGTTGACAGCTAAAGTCTTTGCTTCCAGAAGATCTTGAAGTTGTTGTTCTCGGATCTGTATGAAAAGTCATGAGGGGAAAGTCATTTCACAAGAGAACACTAGACAAGTCAATAATAACAATAATATCTATTCCCAAGGACAATGAATTTGACTTTCAACCACAATCCTTTTTGGTAAGATTACTGATACTTCATTTGGTGTTATTGCTAAGCTATAAAAATAAATTAACTTGTCTCACACAATTAATTCAAATTGAACAGGTATGTTGAATGCAAATGGAGTTGACATGTTTGTATTATAGACAGGTCTGACTGATGAAGTGGTAAAAACAATATTCATGAATTGAAAGACTCAAATATAAATAAGTTTAAACACTAATTCTGGTTTATTGTACTTTCTTTATCACTTATACATACTTAATAACAATAATGGAAAATATAACTAATCAAAATATCAGTGTGTGTTTGTGCACCTGAAAACAAATGAGAAATCTCCATTAATAAATATAGAAAGGAACTTAGCATTAACCTATTGGTAGTTCATTCTTCATTCAGTTCTTAATGAATGATGTTTTGGACCAAGATTTTGTCATATTCAGTCATTGTATCAGATTGATGCAAAACATACAAATATCTTTTACTCTTTAATAGAAATTGCATTTAAAATGGTTTGAGAATCATAGATGATTCAAAAGGTTAGTTTTCTTTCTCCAAGATTTTGATTGCATATCAAATACAACTGGTTACATTATGGAGTTCAAACACAAGAATAGAGAGAGAAAAAGAGTGGTTGCCAAGGACTTGTTTTTATTCAGATGGTAGGAAGAAGTGGGATGAGGGAGTATCAAGTGGGGACTGTAACCTTAAAGAAAGTTGGTAGAGAGTGTATATCAAATTATAATGCAATTTTTATAGATGAAGTTCACCACCCTTATTGGCATAATGATGATGATATTACATAGTCCTTCAAGAAAGAGAGTTGTCTAACCTCCCCTTCCAGTGCAAGTGAGGGTTCTCCAAGGAGATTGAAATTCATTGGTTTCTGTTGAGCTACTCTCACTGGTCAGGATAGCTACAGACACTGAAGATGCTACTCTTAGCAGCTAGATGCTATGTGGTAGCTGTGTACAATGTAATAACCATAGTGTCATCTGAAATGGCTCATCTGGCTCACATTGCACAAAGTGAGCCAGATGACAGCATAAGTCCAGCAGGGTACAAGTCTTGGCTCATGCCTGACCTCCTCCTTCCCTAAAACCCCCATTATAAAAAAGACCTTGTGTCAAATCCTGTCTGGTGGAAGGCAGAGATAAATATTGTCATCTGAACTGGGTGGCAGTCGATATTTCAATATGTGCAACACCACCACCTGTGGTTGCTCCAACAACCTTACAGATGACATCTTTTACTTCAATACACCTCATTAGTAAGTGAACATAATAGTATGACTGGAGTTTGAACTACGTTACGGTCCAGCATGTCAGCCATTACACAATGGAGATTCCCCTCAACCACCAGCTCTTTTTTACCACATGCATACTGGTGAAATTTTTACTGTAAAAACACAATTGCAAACGTCTTCTTTTCAATTTGTGCATATCTCTGCTCTGTATCTGACAGAGCTTTTCTTGCATACACAATAAGCTTTCTTTGCTGGAATCAAATTGATTTACAAGATCCTCTTTCAGATGGTAGTTGGTGAGTATCGATGCTTTTGGGACAAGTAGCTTCATTTTGGCAAATACTGTGTGATGTACATGAGACCACATCCACAGAATATCTTTGCAATTTAACTGTCAGATAGGTTCTGTAACTGTGGATAGTTACAGCAGAAACATTGCAAGGTAATTGAGCATTCTGAAAAGTTGCTGAAATCTTTCAACTGGAGTAAGCAGTTGCAACTTGGGGATGACATCAATTTTAGCAAGATTTACAAGTAGGCCATCAGGTACTGTGAAGTTTCCACAAAGCTTATCGCTGATTGTTTAAGCCTTTTCTTTTGATTCAGCTCAACCCCAAACCAACACACAATTATGACATTTGCAATGCATGTGATTCCATTTAAACCATCAAGTGAAGACACTTTAGAAATATTTTGGAACTCACACTGATTCCAAAGATGAGCCCACGAGAGTGGTTTGAAAAATTCATATGATGATGATGATGATGTCATATCTGCTTTTGACGACTTTTTGACCCAACCACTGCAACACTGATGGAAAAAAAATCGTAGATACTGGTGTGCCTCTAGCTGCAGCCCTATCCGGTGTAACAGTTTCATCAACCTAGTAGGCACACTCAAACAGGTAATGATCTCAGTTCACCATTAAAAATGTCAGAATATCCAATCAGTTATCATTTCCATTTTGAGTGAGCTGATATGGGCAATGTTGTCATAGTGCACCATTAATAAGCCATTGAGCCTGGTATATCGGTGGTACTTTTTATTTTTCCGCACACTGTAGCATCAAACAGCAGAGAGTAAATTTGAGCTCGGGGCTCAAAGGATTAAGTTCAATGGCACACTTGTCTGTTTCCCTAACAATTAGAGTCACGTCTTCATTCAATACAGTAAACTCAACAAAGCACTTTTTATAGTTCTTTGGGTGTTACAGCATGGTGTGATGCAATATTTACCAATGGCTGCAATTTCAGTTCTGCTCCAGATCCAGTTTCTTGATCATTGCATTCTGCACATACTTCTGTGAAATCAAATTTACAATAAACATGACAATTCACTGAAAACTTCACTTTCTATTTGTTCAGTGCTGTGTTAGCATATATTGTTTTACATGACTTTTCCCTTTCAGAACTTGCACACAATACATGTTTGGTGTCACTGGAGGAATCAGACAAAATGTGGTTGACTTTCAATCCAGTGAGGATTTTTCATTGTGATGCTCTCTAAGACACTTCACTGCAAAATGATTTACATTCTTGTACAGTCTCCCATGAATTTCAATTGAAATCCATTATAGATAGTTTATGTGTCTGAGCCTATCATAAGAAATAATGCAAATTTGGTACTTTTTTTTTTTTTGCTCTCCTATTTTAGTGATAATGCTACAATATATCCACATTTGTTTCTATATTTTCTTCCCTTACTTAGGGTTTATCTTGGTATTCAGCATGCTCAACAGCAATACATTTGTTAGGAACTTCTCTGCCATTTTGCCTTTTTTCATAAGCATATGCTTGAAGTGGTACTGGGGTCGAGTAGCCATTCTTAATGACAACACTTGCTGACACCATAGTCCATTTCTTTCTATAGTTTCCACAGGAAATATTTGTCTTCAGAGCTGTGAGTCATCTGAGCATCAATCAAATGATACTCACATGCCAAACACCAGAAAGAAAAATGGTCCATAACAATTGGTTTTTATTCAGAAAGTGGGACGAGAGGTCATCATGCAAGACTGTACCCTTACAGCAAGTAGGTAGGGAGCATACATTAAAAATAACATAACACAACATATGTGGGCAACAAAAATGAATACATACAAAATTAAGGTCAGTCATGGTAAATAAATAATAAACAAAACCGTACCTGCATAGATTGCAACTTGTGTTCATAAATATCAATCATTTCAGAAAGTTTCATATCTTTTACCTGGAATCAAATACAAGAAAAAAATTAAACCGAATTAAAAAAAGAAAAAGAATCTTTTAAAAAATGCCTCAAATTATTGACAGGAATTTTTAATGAAATTTGTATACATATTGCAAATTTTTTCTTTACGTGTGTCCAACATTTTTTAGATAACTTAATTCTTTGATATAAAGTAATTCATCAATTCCAAAACTGGTATTTATTTGATGGAGAGAAACTAATTTTCCTAAATTAAAGAAACTAGATGAATACTGTATAAACTCACATATAATGCTATTTTCTGAGACTTAAGTTGAGACTTTTGGCCACTAGCATACCAGTTGGTCAAGGCCTAGCTCTTGGCCAATTATTTTTCATGCACAACATTTGTACCTTATGTATGGTGCAACCCCCAAATATTCATGTGCAACCTCTGAATATTAGGCCAAAATTCAGGTCTTGGAAAGTTGCATGAAATGTAAGTACATACGGTACAAATTAAAATATAAACCCCAAGCATTTAAAAATAACTTACTTCTAATCCTGTTTGCATTTTTTCAATCAAATCTTCAATGCATTGGTCATTAATAGAAATAAACTGGTTGGAATTCTGGTGAGGAGGGAGAGAAGTGAAATTTCCAGAAGTCCACTTTTCAGTTTTTCCTGTTGGGACTTTGTATTTCGGACACAAATCTCGGTAGGTGTTACCAGCAGCCAAAGAATCACCTAAACTGAAAACAATACAAATAATAAAACAAATAAAAATAACTCAAAATTCATAATTAATAGGAATTCCAACAAATCAGCAAGAAACTTTCCATAGAAAATTAAGAATAAGTCTTAATCTAAATGAATATTAGTTGTTTGGTTGAGTTTTATGGCATATCAACCCTTGAAGGTTATTTATAACTAAATCCTTTTTATACATACATGATTTGTAAACAAATAGTTTGGATATAACATTTTGAAATGAGCCAAAACTCATTTATTTGTACGCAATTAAATGGTTTCAAGTATTGCCATTTATTATTTGCACATAGTTAAATGATTTCAGCCATTGGTATCCAATACCAATTCAATTTAATATTAATCATTTGGTTGAACATGAATAGTTTGCTGTGTAGTGAATGATTAAACAGTTCTATTGGACCCCTAGATGGGACCCTAACAAGTATTCCATTCAGAGTGGATTTGGGAGTAATGGCAATGAAGAGGTACTCCCCAAAGCTTCAGAACACTCATTGCAGAAGTCTTACTCTTCTGCAAAAATGCAGTCAATATATTCTACATCCCCAGCTGAATGGACTGTCTAAAGAAATAATTTAGTTCTATAATAAATCAATTCCCATATAAAGTCTTTATTGTAATTTTTGATAATTTTATTTTTTAAATATACAACTTTGTTTTTCTCTATAAAGTTTTGGATTACTCTATGTTGAAAAAATATTACACGAAAAGAGATATTCAAAACTGATAAACCTGACAGACAACAAAGAGCTCGATTCTAAACTGTATCATTATAGGAACCTTTGATTGCATAGAACTCCAACCATATGTAAAAATAAAATGTTAATATTTCAGTGACCATCTAAATTATTCTCTGCAGCTGCATTTTATAAAACATTCAAGTAGCGAGAATTTTTTTTCACAGAAAATTAAATTTCAAAACCAAAGAAAGAAAAAGCGAAGAATGCAATTTGTACGTACGCCAATATTGGGAAATTCTGAAGATTCGAACCTACAACCACGAGGTTGATGGCTGCATGAACTTTATCACGGTATGAAGAGCGTAATCCTAACGATAAAAAAGGAACAACCCGAGCATCCTAGGGAATAAAACAATATACAAATATAAACATGAGAGATAAACAATAAAAAAAATTTTACTTAACGGTATATCAACTCATCATGGGTTATTCAATGCTGTAATTTGATTCATTTGGAAATTTTCCATCATAACCATTTATATTTTAAATGTTCAACTGTAATCATTTATTTTTTGAATTAGACATTTTGTAATTGCTTTATGATAAACATTTGTTTTCACAGTTATACTAATCCTTTTTACCAAATTAAATGGTTTCAAGTATTCTTATCTAATGCTAATAATATCCAGAAAGATCTATTTGACCCATAGATGGGCCCTTAACAGTTATTACTATTTGGAATTAGAGTGGACCTGAAATAAATGATAATGAAGGGGTACACTAAACTCCCAATAGCTCCAAAATTGGAGCCTCACCACCAAATGCAGTTTAGGGTCTTATTCCCCTACAAAGGAGAGTTGATGGATTCCAAACACCAATTAAAGAATGAAAACAAAAAGAAATGGGATAGATATGCTAATTAAAAACTGGCATTTATTTATATTTAAATGTTACTATTTACATTAAAAATAAAATCTATTTAAAGAAGATCAACTGGATTTGGATGTAACAATTTTTATCTAATAGCTTTAGGATTTTTAATAAAATAAATTATATAAATTACAAAATATCAATTTAGAAATAAACTAATGTTCATATACAAAGACATATACTTGTTTCTTTGTACAACTTATTTATTCTTTTAAAATATCTTGAAAGATTACTGGGAAACATTTTATGTAAAATGCAATCCTAAATGAGATGTATTCTTATAACAACATTGTAAGGAATGAATATACATCGAGGAAGAAGGACAACCATAACACTTAATTATAAAAAGATAACTCTTTATTCAAAGCTTCTGTGGTGTGATAGAGGCAGATAGACAAAAGTAGACGAGAGACACTGCCACATTGACCCATGACTACAACTTCTCTTGACCATACCGTGCTGTGTTATCTTCAAGACTCTACTTGGCACCCCTTCTGCTTCTCAGCCAGGGTATACTCAACCTGTGGGCTGCTACCTCCCAGCAGGGCACCCAGCTACTTGGTGGCACTCCATGACTAACCACTCTCTTCTGGCTGCAAGCTGGATCTCCAAGATTCACACTCATCTCTCATGTGGACATCTGCCTGCTCAACCACATGACTGCTTCCACTTATTTTCACAGGTGTATCCTGTGCAGAGAATCTCTGATGGCTTGGTCAAAGGTCAATATGCAACAAGGCAACTCCCTTCTTGTTATAGTATGAATATATTTTAATTACTTGAGGTGAAACAAATTGTGATTATTAAAATTTGACCTGGCTGTGAATAAAACTTTGGGCCATAATAATTAATAGTCATAAAAATGTTTGTTTTCGAATTTTTTTTATTTTTAAAATGTTATGTTTATCACCAAATAAATATGAATGAAAATGTGAAAATAGTAGTATTGGATGGGTTACTAGTTAATAATAATTGTTTCAGGCTAGGGAAGATATTTAGTCAAGTCCCCATTCATCAAGGTCCAATAACAGCATTAGGATATCCAACATACTAACACTGAATAAATGGAAGGAAAGACAAGATAAGTTTATATATATATATAGAACATTTAATACTTACATATAAAAATATAAGAAACATAGTAAGAATACTTCAATGTGTCCCAACAAATGAAATGTGCACATTGTTCCATAAACAAAATAAAAAGAGGTACCAAAAATGATAGAAAGTTTTACTTGTCATCTTTGGTGGTTTTCATTTCAATAACAAAGCAAATAATGTCATTTACCAGGTGGTGAGACCAAGTCTGTTCAATGAACAGAGATTAAAAAAAAAAAAAAAAAAAAAAAAAAAAAAGGACTTAACATTTTGGGGGATGGGAAAGTATTCTGTATTCTCATGTGACCAATGGATACCTGATGTTCAAAGACATGCCCACAAATTCAAAAGACATTTATTGTCTACCTACTGTAGCAAAACAGGATAGTTGGTAAAGTGATTATTATAAAAATAATCACTTCAGAAAAAATATTTCCTGGAAATCCAGATTACTTAAATAAGAATGGCTTATATCTTACCTGTAAAGTACTTGCAAAAAATGACTTGATTTTTTCTGACTGAATTATTGACAGTAAATTTAGTGTAGACAATACCAGTTCCATCCCAACAAAACTAGAAATAAACCAAAACTTATAGTTATTAGAATTTTTTTTCATAAGCAAATGTCTGAAAGAATTAAAAAAATAGTTTAGTGAAAGTAACAGAATATTCTTTGACCAAAATTTCATTTTCTCTGAAAGGTAAACACTGGCTGTAGAACAAGTAAAAAAAATGTTGATCTTTAACAAGGAAAAAAAATTTGCTGTGGTTAATGTCTGTAGGTTTTCTAAATTTTTTCCCAAAGATTTTCACACATCTCTCACTTTAGCCAATCATTTTATGGACTTATAATTATGATATAAATGTTTTGTGTGTCAATAATTCTATTTTGAGGGAAATTTAGAAACAAGGTAAAAGGATATTTACAAATCCTGGTCAGTTACAATAATTATTTTTAAAATGTGCCATCTTGTAAGAAATATATATTTTTTTTTTTAGGGTTTTATCATCCATCCTATTAGAAAAATAAATAGAGTTTTCACAACAAAGAAAATTCTAAGGAAATAAACTTAAATATATAAAACCATATTCAGTAGAATATTAGTAGAATTTAATTTTTAAATTGAAATTGCCATGTTTTTCTGTTTTTTTAATTTCATTTTTCTGATAAAAATAAAAATACAATAAATCAAATTTAAGAAAAGGAATTTTATTGTCAAAATTTAATTTAACATACTTCAGTTAAATTAAAAAAAAAACAAACAAAAAAAACACCCAAATTGATATTTATAAAGAATGAAATTATTGTTTCTACAAACACTGGATATCAAGCAGCAAATGCAAAAGAAAGTTGTTTTTTTTTTAATTCTTATATTAATTTTTAAACTGGAAAGTTTTCTCTCAAAAACTAAAAAACTTTGGCATAAAAAAAAACATGTTCAATGAATTCTATTTATTTCTTCAATAATTGTCTTCTCAGCTGAAAAAAAACTAAAAAAACTAAAAACAAAACAAAAACATCATAGGATCTAATATTCATTTTGCAGTTAAGAAAAAAAAAATCCAGCAACATTCCAGTAATCTTAACAATTTTCATAAAGTTTATTAACTCACAAGTTGCAGCCAGAACATAATTTGATGTGGCAATGGCATCACACAACACTTGAAGGAAAGAATTTTATATATATATATATATATATATATATATATATATATATATATATATATATGTGTGTGTGTGTGTGTTGTTAGGTAACAGTCATTCATTTAAGGATGTTTGATTAAGTAGTAAACACATTTTGTCTGTATAATTTAATTAAGATCCTTTCAAGTTTCCTGATAAGTGTCTTGGTTTCAGGTTGGAATTGGTGAATGAATTTACCAAAATTGTCTCAAGCGCTTTCGGACCCTTCATAGGACATCATCAGGGGTTGCTTGCAGGTGTAAAGAGTGTTTTTTAAAATGAATTTTGAAAGTTTTTTGTTTTTTTATAACATAACAAAACTATGCAAACGCAGAGTTGGATAAAACTGAGTTGCAGATGAATTTAAAAAACAGAACGCTATCAACAGAAATAGAATATTATCAAAAAATATGGAATATTTGATAAAAGAAAAACATTTTTTATTATTGCAAATTTCAATAGATATGACATTATCTAAAAATAAACAACAGACTAAATCTTTTGTTTAAAGTAGTAAATACCTGAATTATATAATAAATGTATCTGCATATAAAATTTATAACCAGTTAAATTCTCATGAAATTTGTTAGACTTTCTCTTAGTCATTTATTCTATTTCAGTCCTTACAACAATTTTAGGAAAACTAATGATCAAAATTATTTATACAATTGAATTTATTCAATGAAAAAAAATTAAAAAAAAAAACAACAAAAAACAAGCAAACTTCTTTTTAAGTTGAAAAAATAAAGATTATTTTGGCAAAAAGTTTTCTGGATAAAAACAATTAGGAAAAACATTTTTGACGAAGTATATGAAGTTTTAAAAATAAAAGAATCATACCTCCAATCTTCAGCTTCGTCAGCCTTAGTAAAGTTGCAGGACAAAGAATTATTATTAAACTGAAACTGCAGTAAACAATCAATGTGTTCCACTTCAATAACACTCAATACCTTTTCCACTAAGTCAGAATATTGACACAAATGTACAGTAAAGTTAAGGAAAAAAGATTTACAATTAAATAACTTAAAAAAAAAACAACAATGTGAATATATTAAATGAATATAAAATACTTATTTTATAATCAAATTTAAGTTTTTCAATTCTGTTTTCTAATCTTTAGCATATGAAGAAAAATATAAATATTGTGTCAAGAATTAAGACATTACAAACTCTAGAGCAAATGATTTTCTTTTGACAGAAAGTAAAACATTACAATATTAAAAAAAAGATATAAGTCAATAACTTGATGGCCAACACCTGCTTGCAACAATGCAGTTTCAAACATTCAGGATTGGCAATTGGGGGAGCAGTTTTTAGGCAACTGATGACCATTGTGAGCACAGGGTCAATGAATGACCATTCGGTGGATAACTGGGCATTCACATGAAGTTCCTGAAATCAGATTTAAAAGTAAATAAATAAATAATTTTTTTTTTTAATTAAAAAAAGACTTCCACATAGCAAAAGTAATATGAATGTCTTTAAAATTTTTAAAAAAATTATTAAAATATTTATATTCATGCCAATATGTAAATTGTATATTGACATATACAGTTTCTTTTTTTCTATTGAACAAAAACAACTCTAGATTTATTAGACGTGTGAATGGATTTACTTTACACAATTTCAAATTATCTTAAAACAAATTCAGTTTCTTATACCAAAGATTCTTTTAATTCAATATATTTGAGAAAAAAAAAAACAAAAAACAAACAAACGTGACTGAAAATCAATTTAAGACTTTTTTGTTATTACAATATTAAAATGATGTAAACTGAATAAGCTACATTCAATATTTATTATATAGTACAAAAAAAAACTTTTTATTTTCTGGCTTCATATACAATTATCTGTAATGTACACAGTCTCTTAATTTTTACCACCTTCAAGAAAGCATCCTATCAATTACCAGGACCTTAATCCCAGAAAGAATAGTAAGACTCCTTCTTCCTCCAAATATGGTCTGCCATTCAAGATTTTCTACTTCATTTTTTGATATACTCTATATACTTGCATATCATGCAACTTTCTAAGACCTAAATTTTAGGTTCATATTGTGGCGGTTTCACATTATATGCGAGATACAAATTTTGTGCCTATAAATAGGCCAACTGGTATGTCTAGAATTTCTAGCGATAAAAGTCAACAAATTATCTCAGGGGATACACGAGTATATACAATAACTTTTCTATATTCCTTGATATTTTACCTTTCACTTGGTTTCTCTCCCTCCCCCTACATTTGTATAGGGTGTTGTGTGTGTATATATTTGTCATTCACTCATGAAGGAACCATTTTTAGTAAGAAGGGTGAGAAGACTTTGCTATTGAAATCTACCTTTATGTGGCAATGTGTACAACTCTTTTGGAGTCATTCAGACCCATTTACTTACATGTGGCAAAAGGTTTACAGTAACAATAAAATTGGACATATGTTTACATGCATTGTTCCTTGTTTGATATTAAAAGCAACAATCCATCAGTTTTATTACTGAGAATAAATGATTTCAATTAAAATTCTTAAATATATATTTTTTTTTTACGTGCATAAAAGATAAATTTTCTCTTTGCAAGGTGAGCTGCAAAAACTTAAATTTCATTTTGAGAATTTTTTTCTTAAAAAAAAAAAAAAAAAAAAAAAAAAAAAATCAACTTTATTAGAGTTTTTCCCCTCACTTCATCATGAACTGTATCAATGTTCTAATTTCATTCCCATTGTCATGAAACTAAGCAATCTCTGGAAATATAAGTTGTCTTAGTTCAACTGTAATGCGACTTGAGGCAATACTGCTTTTTCAGCAGCGTCTCATTTACACATGATATGACACACAATCTTTTATAAATTTATGGTGGGGCAGAGTTTAAAAGCATCACCAACAAAAAGGTTTCAATAGTTTGTAAGGTTCCTTAAAGCATTCAGTGTAAATGTTTGAATGTGATGAATCTCCCCCCACCGGCCTTGAAAACTGAAGTATTGTACTAATAACATAAGCAACAAAAACAATTAGATGATAATTCAAACAACTGTTGGAACTTTGAATTATAATCATAGATTGTTTTCTTTCAGAAAAATGCAGCATGACTGAAAAAAGCTTATAAATATTAACAGAAATAAATGCTAAAACCTTATCTTACCTCAAACATTTCATAGATAAATTGCAGAGCTTTGTTTCCAACTTCATCTTCTGAATCTAAAGATGACGACACCCAATTGATGATTGTTTGAACATTAGACGTTCCTTCACATGACTTAGTCGGTAATGGGACTTCATCATTTGGTGAAATAATGCCAAATACAAATTTAGCCACTGTTTGGCGAACTTTACTCACACTACAAAAGGAGATGAGTAATTCAAACACCTGTCGAATATAACAGAAAGAATTCATATATACAAATGCTAAGGTTATATATGTATATGGTAATACAAAGGAGGAGACAAAGGAAGGTTTTATGATATATCAAGTCTTGTAGATTATTTAAAGCCAAATCCTGTTTGTATATATATATATATGATTTGTAAACAAACAGTTTGTTGGTAACATTATTTTTACACAAGCCAGGGCTCATTTGTTTGCACACAGTTAAATATTTTCAAGAATTGCTGACACTAAAAGTTTTATCTGCCACAGTTAAATGGTTTCCAGTAAATGACTAAACAGTTCTAGTTGAACTAGTGTTGAGACCCAAACAGGTATCCCCACTCTGGGTCAGAGCGGACTTGGGAGTAATGGCACTGAAGGGGGTATTCCTTATTCCCCAAAGCTCCAGGATTGGAGCCTCACCATCAAATGGTTTAATGTCATATCCAAGACAATCATTGGGAATGGAAAGAACAAAGAAAAACTGATAAAGAGCAAAGAAACGAATGATAGAGAACAAGGATAAAACAAGAAAAAAAGGTATTTTCATAATCTACAGTAAATGCAATTTACTCAGTCAGAAAGTGATGAAAAGTTATTCAGTTGGTGTTTTGGTTGGATGAAGAGTCTTTTTCTGGCACGTGGTGTGAACAGAAAATAGTAGCAGCTGGCAGTAGGTCAACATTATAAGAATCTAATTCTTTTTGTTTGTTACTATAATATAACAAAAGTAGCATATAATAGCTCAACTTTTGTTAGCACAAGGGTTAAAATGTTTGAATTTAGAGAATAAAGTAGTTTCCAATACAATTTGAAACTTAATAATAGAATGGGGGTTGCAATTCATTCCACTCATAATTTTGTATGGGACAATGATTATCAAATGCTAATATTAGATTATTTAGTTACAATTAATCATAAGATGAATTCTATAAATAGAATGTGATTCAGTATCAAACTTAATAATTGCATGTGTCCTTTATAAAAGATAATTCTTACAAAATGTTACAATGCCACCATTATATTTTTTTTTATAAAGAGTAAATGTTTCAAAATTAAACAAAATTTCAAAATTCTAAACAACTGATGTTAAATAATTATGCCTTTAACAGAACAAACTTGTCTTTTAAAAATGTGGTTCACCAATTCAATGCAATTAGATTGAAACAGTTTGGTTTGGTTTCTTTGTTTAATGGCATATCAACCTTTGTAGGTTATTTAATGCTCAAAGCTATTCTCCTAGAAGAACAGTAGTGGTACTATTTAACCCATAGCTGGGAGGATAAGGGGGTTCATACCTTTCCCAAGGGTATTTGCCCGAAAGTGAACGTAATAGCGCAACTGGAATACAAACTCGCTTACTATGATTCTGCAGTCCATTGCTTCAACTATTACACCCCAAGGACACCCCCGCAATTAGATTGAAACGGTTATTAATGAATATTAGTGAAGAATAAACTTTTAAATAACAATCAAGTCTAACAAAATTAAGAATTTCATGTTTCTCATTTTAAGTTGAGAAATATAATTCAAATAATAGTACTTTGATCTGTAAGGATATTTGTTACCTTTTTATTGGTGATAATTCCAAAATATTTGTAATTTGTGCATCTACATAATATGAAATACCACAAATAGACAGAGAGAGAGAATTTCTTACCTTAGTTGCTGTACTACTTGAGCAACTCAGAAGTAGAGCAAAGAGTTCTTTGAGAGACACCACAAAATGAGGAAATCTATAACAGACAATTACATCAAATTCATTCATAAAATTATCAAAACAAACACAGATAAACAAATAGTTTTAAATTGTTTCTCTTAAACTCAATTTATGTAGATAATGGAACTCATTTATCATTAAAGCTCTTTAAAAAAAATTTTCCTAAATGTATTTTAATCTTTAAACAAATGATACACAGGACTTAATATTAAAGAATTGAAATTGCTAAGAAAATAAAAATGAAGACTTGAGTTCCATTTTCAAAATAAACAATAAGAAGGGGGGTAATTCTTTTTCTACTTACTCTGCGATTAAATGTTGAATTTTAGAACTTTTCATGAGGTCAGTGAATAAATCAATGACATACATTCGGCTTGTTCCAGATTCTCCATTTATAACAATGTTGAACATCATCTTAAATGTTTGGTTAATATTATTGGCATTAAAAAGCTAAAACAGAAACAAACCACTTACAGTACAGACCACAAGAAAAAAATCAGACATTTATTTTCTAATAAGAATTTCTGGATTTTACAAAATTTGAAGATTATTTACCACCCCCTCCCAAAAACCTTTAATACAAAACTGTCAACTGAATTAGTAGAGTGAATCAAAAGTTTTGCAATATTTTAGTAGTATGGGCTAGTTTGCAGTTTGTAACTGAAGCTGTTGAAGCCATGGTATGTACCCACTGTGGTTGGTTAGTTGTGCATTGATTCATTCTGTATATAATTTGAAAACTGCACAGATAAATAATTCTGTAACGTACACTTTATAAGTATGAACTGGGCAACTATGGAAATAATCAAAAGCATTTCTTATGAGAAAAGGTGAAGGAGTAATTAATCCCAGTACAGTAACAAGATGGTTGAAGAAATTTTGTTCAAGTTACAACTTGATGATCAGTTCAAGTAGATTTAAGACTGAGCATTCCAAAACTATTCTCCAAGCCATAGAGACAAATCCAGCAAGTAGTAGTTGGAGAGTATCAGGCGAGCTTGGTACCTCACAGTCCAGTATGGTTCATCACCTTCATGACCTCAGCAAAAAGCATATAGAGCTGCTGAATTGTTTCACATAAGCAAATTATTGCAAAACTTTTGACTCACTCTAGAATATTCATATCATTGCAATCCCTATTTTAGAATACCTATAAATGTTTGTTATAAGAGCAAGTGCCTTATTCTAACCTTATTCTGAGTCATTATGATTTCTAGGACACAAAATCCCACATCTATTTTGTCAACTTCTTTAAATGTTGACAGACAACTTGTAGAACAGTTACCAAAAATTCACTCACTCACCCGAGGCCATTTTTTTTTTTAATGAGCAATACATTAAAATATTTTTTCTTATTCAGTAGATAGAAGGCAACTTTTTCTTTTAATTTAGTCGAGTAGATAAAAAAAAAAAAAATCATGCAATGAGAAGTTTATGCTTACAAGTTTATATAAATTTTATGACCCGAGTTACATTACTAACCATTTACAATATAGACTCATAGATAAGATTTTTTTTTTCCAGTTTGCTTTTCTCTGGTTTAGTTCTAAGTGTAGGAGTTGTTCATTTGCAATTAAAAGATTCATATATACTTTTTGGTAAGAAATATTTACATACATACAAATCTAGAAAAATGAAATGGATCTTTAATTTTCTTCTAATCAGGTTTCAAAATCTGAAAACTATCCACTTATTGAACTGCATATCTAGCAGAACAGACATTTATGCCTTAGTAGATTTCTTCCTTCAATAATCAAGAAATAATAATGAAATTATAAATGAAACAGCCAATACCAAAAAATAATGTTTAGATAATTATAAGTTGGTTTCTGTCTTTGGCTTTCTTCATGTGTAGGTTTATTGCATGCGGTAATTGCTATTATTAATAATAATAATCCACATATGTAAATTGCAGTGTGTGTGTGTGTAGTAATAAAATATTTTACAGAGTATACAGATACTCCACTATGATCTAGTAGTCAGAAAATTTGATTGTCAAATATGTGATCAACATTTCTGTAATGACTTTTCATTAACAGAGAGGTAAAGAGCGAGTTTGATCCTAGGTAGAGTATATGCATACTGATCCTAAACATTTTTAAAAAGCACAATGGAAGCAATGATAATTAACAATAGGAGGACAACACCTATTAAATGAAAAAAATACATAAAATGATCTTCCAGGGGGACATTACTATCCCCACAACAGTTTATTATTATAATGACGATGGCATTAAATTATATACCAAGAAAAAATGCAGATAGAGATTCAGAAAATCATAAGGTAAAGTAAATCACCACTTGGATGATGGAAAAATTTGGGCCAAAAATAAAAAGGAAACGAAAACTAATAGAAACAGTTAGAATGATCATCCAAAAGATGAGGAATGTGCAATACAAATAATGAATAAAAAAACAAAAAAAAAAAACAAAATTAGTCAATCAGGAAAGCCAAAAAATCAGACTTTGTTGTAGTTAAGAAAACCAATCATGAACCTCACTGTTCCAGCAGACTACAGAGTAAAATTAAAGAAAAACAAAAAAATTATGGAACATGATAGTTAAAAGTCCTTAGAAAAATCCAAAAGATTATGGAGATGAGAATGCTGTTGTTGAAATCAGCTAGAATACTGAGAAAAGTCCTGGAGCGCTGATAAAACTTGCTGTCGATAATGATTTCTGTTTGGTTTAGGTTGGTTGGGTTTTATGGCATATCAACCTTTGTAGATTATTTAACGCCAAATCCATTTTTTATGTAAATAATCTGTTCTATTTAAAACAATTCAGTTTAGCATAAGTACACAGTTGAATTGTCAAAAACATTTCTATTTCAAACTATTCAAGCAGTTATATGTAACAATTCAGTTAAGTGTAAATACAGTTTTAATGTCGAAAAACAGTTCTACTTCAAATAATTCAGTTACGCATAAGCACGCAGTTTAAATGTAAGTACGGTTTGTCAAAAACATTTCTACTTCTATCAATTCAGTTTAGCATAAGTATGCTGTTAGTTCTATTTAACCCATAAATAGGGCCCTATCAGGTGCTACCACTCCGGGCCAGAGTGGACCTGGGAGCGATGGCAATGAAGGAGTACTCCGCATTCCCCAAAGCTCCAGCATTGCTGGAACCTCACCATCAGATTGTTTAGTGTCATCTACAGGACACTCATTGGGGGAGGGTCTTACCCCTCTGCAGAGAAGCAGTCGGTGTATTCTACTGCCCCAGCCAAATGGGCAAAATGATTTCAATGAAGGCTACTAACTAGCATTGATGTAAAAAAATAGCAAAGACTATACAATTTGCAATAATAATAGCAGTAGAAAAATTGCTCTGCTGATACCGGATTCTGTATTTTAAAATTGTAACGGTAAATTTCATGATTAGTAAATAATGCATAAACATATACAATCAAAAAAAAAAAAAAAAAAAAAAAAAAATCATTCAATGTTTTCATGGCAAAACCAAAAAAAAAACCCTGTGTGTCAGAGGTTAAAGATTGCAATCAAAGGAATTTGGTATCAATTTTAAAAAATCAAAGCTGATATTTTGTATGTAAAAATAGCTTTAAAATTTTAAAACAGTTTTAATAAATTTCATAGCCTTTCCTTTTTTGATTACATAGATATTAACAAAGAATTAGGTTTGTTTGTTTTTATCGCATATCAACCTCTATGGGTTATTCAATGCTGATAAACAAAGAATTAAATCTTAATGTTGATTGAATTATAAATAAAATATATGAAACAATAAATATTTTAAACTTCAGTAGTGTAAATGCATTTAGATACAAACCTTTTGTCCAAGTTCTTCATGCAAGCACAAGCTAGTAAGAACTGATAAAGAAAACACAATCATACTAAGATTGTTATGGGACAATAAAGGTATCAGGGTTAACTTCAGTTTTTTGGCATCAGCCTGTCAAAAGAAAAAAAAATTATTAAATGAAAAAATTTGAAGTTAAAAGATTTAACAACCACTTTTCAGAGATTTTTGATGCTTTTAAATAGTTATGTTTTGCAAAGTAAAACTGAATTTTTATCAAAGACCATGAGATGAGATGCTACCGTAAGATCTTGAACATCTCCTGCAAAGACCACATCAGTTCAGAAAAAGAATAACTACAGCCTTTGGGTCACATGACAGTTTGTTTAGTATTATGAAGAAAAGAAAATGATGGGATATAAACATGTGAGAACATCAGGTCTGGCAAAAAACATCCTGAAAGGCACAGTACTGACAGGCAGAAGAAGATAAGATCCGAGAAAGGCCCGTCTTTCATTGAGCCAAACAATAAAACTCACAGAAATGATGGAGAGTGATTGTCAGAGAGTCACCAGTGGTGCTTTTACAACCTCAACCACACACACACACACACACACACACACACACACACACACACACACTTGAGGGTTACAAGACTGATGATAAAGTAAATCTATATATTTCTATTTTAGATAAATTAGGAATGTGCTTATACAGAATTTATACTCAAAAATTTATGCCTTCATTTCTATCAACCTGAATTAATTTGACTATGGAGCATCATTCAAATTGAAATCTTGATTTAAATCAAAATGTTAGTCCAAAGGAAGTTATATAATAATTTTACATCTCCAGTTTGAAGAACTACTGATAAAACTAATTAGTAATATTTAATATAATTATTTTAGTAAGCCAATTTAGTGTTTTAAAGTTTGAAAATTTAAATCTGATTAATTATGTCTTTCAGCAACATAGCTTTCCACTGATTATTATTTATTACTACTGACACCATCCTACCTTCCCCACATGAGAAACAATTTTTGTTTTTTTACAATAAAATTATCCCCAGTATATATGCCAGATGTGGTAGCTCTGTATCATATTATTTTTTACCAACATTTTTTTCTTCATATTTTACTGTTGATATACGCAGAGAAAAAGAAAAGGAGGCACCCGTGGCATAATGTGTATCATCCTGGGAATTGGCCTTGACAAACGAGTTCAAATCCTTGATGAGGCTTTTAGTATTTCACACAACACCCTTGGGGGTGGGGAAGGTAGGACTCCAATTATTCTCCCCCTCAAGTATGAGTAAATAGTAGGGTAGACTGGGCTCTATGAGCTTGGCATAGCAACCAGTCTAGAAGGAAAACTCAAAATTCAAACCTGTTGTACTCTGCTAAAACAAAAAAAAAAAAAATCAACCTTATGTCCGATCCTGCCTGTGGCAGAGGAATAGGGAAAATATATACAGAAACAACAAATTATTTTTGAAAAATATTAAATGAAATGCTTTTAAAAATTTGATATATAAACAAATAAAATTAAGAAATGAGAAAATACACGAAACTTACCAAAGTATTGATGAAAGATTGACTAGCATAATTATTTCGACAAAGATTGGCTAATAAACCAAGACATGGTTGAGTTAGGATATTTTCATTTGAAAGTCTGAAGGAAAAAAAAAAAAAAAGATTAGCAACCTCTTATATATCTAATAGCTTTTCTCAGTGTTTGTTTAGAGATCACTTCAAATTTAAACAAGTTTATCAAAAAAGCAAAAAAAAAGAAAAAGTTTTTTGTAATATCATACAGTTCAGAATTAAAAGTTAGATGATTGGTACTCAGTGGTCTAGTGGGTAGAGGGTTCGCCAATGGCCCTGGAGACCGGGGTTCAATCCCAGGTCGCATCATACCAAAGACTTAGGAAAATGGTACTTGGTACTTCCTTGCTTAACACTCAGCATTATAAGGTATGTATCAAGGATAAAGTGGAGCAATCCAGAGAAAGGAGTAGCGTCCTCTCCTACACCCTGGTATAGTAGCTATTGAAAAGAGAAAAGTTGCTACTGAAAAGTAAAGTTGACATCTGTAGTCAAGGGCAACTCAAAGGTTCCCCTTTGAGTCACCCTCAACTACGGTCATCAACTTTACTTTTATTTCAACAAAGTTAAGGAAGAGATGAATTTAAAAACAAATGTTTGCTTTGATATCCATGGAATAAGAAAATGTTATATGGCATCAGTTATCAAGTGTGAAATAACGTAATCTTTCATCAGGCCATAGTATAACACCCTTAAAATTGCCTTTTATCAGTAACGACTTAAAACGACCGATATCCTTATATTAGTCACAGAATTACAAGTTAATCCATTTGTTTTAATCAAAAATAGGACAATCTTAAAAATTGTCCAAGAAATTGTATATAACAGATGCATCTCCAGATTTCAAGACACATACAATAGAAAAACAGTTTCAAGAAAAGGATAATCAATATAAAATAGTTGCATTAAAAAAGAAATATCAAAAATCAGACTAAACTTACATTTGTTTTACTAGATACTTTAAAAGGTCCTCCATGTAGTTCTCTTTAAAATCAACACATTGTCCATAAGTCACTTCTTGTAGCAGCTGAATACACTGAAAAATGTCAACAAAAAAAAAAAATTATAAAACTAAAATAACAAAGTTGTAAAAGTTTACATCATGTAGTTTTTCATTTTTGATCTAAATTTTACAAATAATCTTCTTTGATTAAAGTCCTATAATTTCTCTAAAATATAACTCAATAACAGTTTTATATATTTCAAAGAGTGTTAATCTTTTGACACGAAGTCAACTAGAAACTAATAAAAACACATCAACTAAGAATTAATAACAATTTAGGAGACAAATATCTGCTTATCAATTCTTCAATAATGATCATCTAAACTTCAATTATTTTAACTCTTTCATTTAATTTTACTCTCATCCAGTAAAACTGGTTTATATGAATAATTCCAATACTTTTCCTGTTCAGGGAACATTTTAAGAGCAGCAAAATTTATTTTTGGTGTATTTTGTAAATTTTTTTAATGTTTTTTTTTTTCTTTAAAGTACTTTAAAGGAGACATGACAACCAATCAGAGAGAAGAAGAGAAGTGAGTTGATGCTAGTTGACCAATCAAAGAGTAAAGGCCATAGTATATCAGATGTACATAACATTAATATAACATAGATTGTAGTGTAAGACTCATATAAAATATATAGATCATCCAAACAATGGCCTATATATATATATATATATATATATATATATATAACATCCAAGAGGAAGAGATATATAATATATAACCTGAAAATGGAGTATATAACAGTAATGAGGTTTGTGCACTTATTTACCCCCTCTAAAAAGAAAAAAAAATGCAGAAAAGAAAGACTACATTTAATAATGAATAGACCAAAGAATTTGGATTTATATCTAAAAGCAGAAAAGTTGATTTTCCTGTCTTCTGTACAGTATGCTGTTAAGAGAATTTGTTGATAGGGATGGAGAGTAAGAGAGAGTCAAGGAAATCTTTGTTGTAAAGGAAAAAGTACAGTTTATTGATACATTTACAACAGATAATATAATAAGTCTTCTTTTAGGGAAATTTATAAATGGTCACCCAAAGTGAAAAACTGGATCAAAAAAATTTTTTGGACTTATTAAAGGATTGTTTTCCTCTTTAATAGAAATCTGAAGTCTATCAATAGAAAATAATTCATGCTTACGTTTACATATCGAAGCCAATTCTTTTTTTTTCTATAATTTCAAACAAATCAAAGACGAACAAGGCAATCGCTTTACTAAAGTTTTATTCAAATATAACTTAAGTGTGATCCACTTAAGGGGGAGATTCTTTTAGTATTTATTGTGGCTGATTTCGAAGGAGACAATCTGGTTGATTTCACTACAAACCCACATAAGGAGGAAAAATAAAAGTTTAGTTTCTCTTCCAAAATTGTCAAATGCTTTACTGCAATAGGAGTTATTTCTTTTATGCGGGTTATGTAGACGTTTTTCAGAACACACATACCTACATCTCACTACATCATTTAAGTACTTCAAGTATATTAATTCTCTATTTCTTATCTCAGTTGTGATATAAATAAGTCTATAGTCTGAGTGTGTGATGGCATTCACCCAATGTCAGTTAAGCTAGCTCTACACATTGAATTGATGACATCTCAGATTGCTGCATTTCATGCTTGACAACTTGCAACATCAGTTCTTATAATGTCCAGATACTCACTGTTCCATCAACAGACACCATAAAAAGATGGGCTGGACGTAACACAATTATTATTTCATTTTAGTAAAAATAAATAAAAAGATTTGACTTCTTGATTGAATTCTAAACCATGGTTTTTGTTATCCATCCCAGGATAAGAATTTAATAATTTCCTTCTAACAGCTGAAACAAATGGTCATAATTTATCTATTTAGACAAAAAGAATGAGATTTAAAAATTACCTTCAACACTAAATTGTCTGATGTGTTGTTCCCTTGAATTTTTAACAATCCAGCCAATGCAGGAGTCAAGTTAAAATTTTTGTATAAATTCCATCGAATCTTTGGATTATTGACTGGAAAAACAAGTGTATGGAATTGTTAGCAAAACAATTATTTCTCTGGAATACCACAAACAAACAAAAATATTAAACAAAATAAACATTAAAAAGAAAAAAAAAAAGCAAAGTTAATTGAAATTAAAAGGCTGTCAATTATTAAAATGTTTTTTAACAGTATCATAAACCCGATCCAGTTGTAAGAAAAACATTTTTTTTTTACTTCCATAAATTAATTTACAAAGTTTTAGGCATATTTTGCAGAAGATATAGATTTATTAACTATCATATCTATATATATATATATATATATATATATATATACACACACATCAGATACATCAATGACAAATTTATGCAAGCAAAACACCTAGATGAAATAAAAAGCCTAAAAAGTACCTTTTGAATGTTCTTCAATGGACTCATAAAATCCTCTTCCTTGATGTTTTAATTTAAGGTATAAATTTATCACAGTCACAAATATTACATAGCATTAATTGCAAAAAATGACTTCAAATATCAGAAACAATATTCATAAAGAATAGATACTCTACACAAAACAAAATCTCTTTTAGCTTGGGAGTGGAGGCCTTTAAATGCATTTGATAGAGGTGCAAAATTGGATCCATAGTCAAGTGATCCTCAGCTGGAACCTTCAACACTTTAAACCAGCACCAATGACCTATGCATTTACATATGAGGTCATGTCCATCCAAAAGTTCCTTATACATAGAATTAATCTAGCACTTCACAACACAAGAGCATCTACGTCTTCAAAAATGACCAAAGGTTGTCAAAAGTAATTGTACTAAACTAACAGAGACTTTGAACAATTTTCAAACTGTCTACAACCACAATTGCAACATCTTATTCACCAAAAAGAAAAGCTGATAAAAAACTAAATACTAAATCCTTGTCTGTCATTTTCAATCAAACATGCCTACATGAGAATCTGCTGCCTAAATATATATATATATATATATAAAATGTAGTTACATTTTGAAATTTATCAAATATTAAATCTAAAGACTAACAAAAACTAACATGTTTTTTTAAAAATATATTTATATTATCAATATAAAAATAGGTAAAAAGATAACAACCTTAATCTCACTCAATATTCTAATTTGAACTCTCAATTATTTTCTAGGTATATCATATTTCAATGAATGTACTATTAAAAAAATCAAAAAAACTCATAATTATAAAATAAAAAGAAATCAAGAAAATGTAGGAGTAATTTGTTGACTTACCAAGATTTGTAAGTAAAATAATACACTTAAGGGAAAGTTGTGGTATTGTAGTTGGATCTGAAAGAACATCCACAATACAAGTGAGACATTCTGTGGCTGCTAATTGAGGTGGCAGAAAATATTTCATATCAGTATTCCGACCAGTGATCCCAATAAGAACCTGCAAATGGAAAAGATAAATTAATTTAATTTTTTTTTTCAATTATTCTGAAATAAATTATAATAAATTAGTAAAAAATGGGTTTAATATGGAGATTTCACAAAGAAAATAATTGTTTATTTTCTAATAGAATTGACATTTTGATTTACTGATGAGATGAAAGGAAAGAAATAAACTCTGAGGTGAAAACTTATTCAAAAGAAAAAATTTTGATAAAATATGAAAAGTTTTCAAAACAATTTTCTTCTAAAGTAATTAATATTTGAAATAAGAATAATTATAAATATATATATTATCATCAAGTCATACAGACAGCATGGATTTCCCTGATTCTTTCACTCTATCCTTCCCTATCATCCATCATGACCAGCAGGTCCTCCAAGCTACATTTTGTAGCCACTGCTATAAGTAAGTTCTTGCTGGTCAGCCAATACTGGTTCATCCACTTTGTCCTTGCTTCTCTAGCAGTGTTCCATATATCTTGTTCATCTTACTTGGATGGTTTTTTAGATGGGAGGTAAGTAACCATACAGCTGCTGTTTTGGGGGATGCTTCTTCCAGGATTTGTTTAAAACACCATGTAGCATTCTTGTATAGTGTTCCCATCTGACTTTTTCTCCACACGTTTTGCTAGTGTCCATGTGATGCATCCATTGTACTGACACAGCTACAGCCTGGAAGAAATCCAGTTTTATTCTAATGGATCAATAACCTGTCAATAGCAGTCCACACCTTCACTTTCAGTAGATGAGATATTACTGCCAAAGTATCTGAACTGGTCAACTAATTTTAGAGGCCTGTCACTTAAAATGGAGATGGCTCTTTCTCTTTCAAAACACATGAACTCTGTTTTATTTGCGTTTATGCAGAGACCAATGTCCCCTGCTGTTTGCCCCAGGCCATGCAGTAGAGATTCGGCTTGGACATGCTTTTGCAAGAAGCACTAGATAGTCTGCATCTGTTAGAGTTTCTGCAGGGTATCATCTGCTTCTTGCTTTTTTTTAGTATAAACCCATTTTCTGTGATTAGATCTATCAGTGTTTGAAGTATGTAATCTAGGTAGATTATAAATAAATATAGTACTAATGTATCTCTTTGCAAAACTCCAGCAACAATGCCAAAAAAGTCTGTGTCTTCATCAAGTGAGCAAACCATTGCTTTTATGTTTTTATGATTTGGTGGATAGTCATAATCTGAAAAGTTGTGGATCAATTTCTCTGAAAACTGTTCTGATTTTTCCAAAGAATTTCCTTAATTTCAGGTTTGATACAGTTGAGAAGCAAAACATTATAAACCTTAGCAGCAATCTGTTGTTCTTTGTAATTCCAAGGTCACCTTTGTTGGAGAAAGGGAGGATGCAGTCTTTTGTTCATTTCTCTTTTGTATATTGACAGTGTTACATAATCAAAGTATGTCATCAAATTTTCTTATCTTCCCCACTTCTGTTGATGCCTGCAGTTTTTCTGCTTTTAATTCTTATTAGTACTATGTTAAGTTCTTCCTCCTTAGACTGTCCTAGTTTGGCTATTGATAAATATTTTGACAAGTTTGGTCATTAATATTTTTTTAAATATGTTTATTAGTGATTTTAGGGAAGTTTCCAAATGTTCTTTCCACTTCCGAAGTCTTTCTTCTTGGCTGGCAACTTCATTTTGCTTGAGATGCTTTTTTCCACTCACTTCAGTTACTGTTTGCCATACTGTGTTTTTGATTTGGCCTTGAATGGATTCTTGTTATTCTTTTTGGTATGTTTTACTTAGTTCAATCTGGATATTCTTCAGTGTCTGGGCATTGGCATATGTTGGCTTTCTTTCATTATGTCACGTGATATCCCACGGAGACGATAGAAATAAGATTAATACTATCCTCCCGTTGGAATGAACCGTTATGAAAGAATGTAGGTCAATCCCAAAGTAACAAACCCAGGTTAGAATGGAAAAACAGATGTTTGTACTGGGTGACCTGATGGAAAAAGAATGGGACTTGGGTGACATCTAGTAGCCCTAAGAAATCGCCCGACCAGGGGGAAGAAGAGAGAAGCCAAATGATTGGCTGGGACCCCAAAACGGAAGTGGGGACTCCTTCCTGTCAGCAGAAATAGAAAGTAAAAAAGTCAGTTTTTTTGGCAGGGTTCGTAGCGGGCAGACGAACCAAAGCCAGTATTCCGGGTAGAAGACAAAAGAATATCTGAGACACGAGGGACCCGAGTTCTTCAAGCCAGTATTAAAAATAGCATAAAGTCTATTAGCCCGTGAAAGAAGAAAGATTCTCCAGTGGAACCCCGTCGAAAAATAAGATAAGTAACTTTGGGGCTATTTCTCCTTTATACCCATATTTTATATACCACCCTCTCTCTCTCTCTCTCTCTCTCAATTTGAAGAAACGAAAAAACAGAAAAGAAGGAAGACATTTATGTCCATGGACTGTTCAATTCATTATATATATTTGACACTTTGAAAGTGTATCTCTTTGTATAGTAAAGGATTCATGTATTTTTATGTTACCACGTGGTCTAAGTAGTTCTGCTACGAATTTGTTGTGTCACATTTCCTTTTCAGCTTCTATTCGCCTTATGTTATCTTGCTTAGAATTGTCCTATTAATTCCTTTAAAATATCACAAGGGAAGCCGGAGTTGCCGACTACTACAATATAATATTATTACGACTAAAACCTATAGGTCCATATCTTCTGTTGTCTAGGGAAGGAAGTTTAGTGGCCTTGGTGGGTGT
Source organism: Sepioteuthis lessoniana (assembly GCA_963585895.1). Classification (NCBI taxonomy): domain Eukaryota; kingdom Metazoa; phylum Mollusca; class Cephalopoda; order Myopsida; family Loliginidae; genus Sepioteuthis; species Sepioteuthis lessoniana. The sequence continues at coordinate 584,454 of OY757937.1, read as the reverse complement.
GTGGATAGTGTGAAATTTGGAACCCCTTGCCAGCAGCGGTCAGTCTGGCCCTAAATTAATCCCTCACGTAATATGCCAGGTCTTATATGCCCGAGAGAAAAACTCTGAATGAGGACTTATTCTATAGGGGATCAAGTGCCAACCTGCCCCGTCTTCACATGTGCGAAAATAAAACCCCGTTCTGGGATAAAAGTAAACCTTTCGTGTCACAATTAAGTAAAGATGCTATATTCATGTTATCCTGGGTTTTTTCCTAGCTACTAGTGACCTTCAATGGAACTCAACCTTTGGCTCTTGGTTTGGTTGGGATGCATTTGGCTGCTGCTTCTCTATCGGTAGTAACAAAGTTTTCATCTTCCTCATTCAGAATATGTCTTTCAGACATCTCCTAAAACGTATCAAACTTGTTTCTTACAGTTATCATATAATGATTTCTAAAATAATTATTGGTGACCAAAAGCAAATTATAATATGAAGCGTTAACTGTTTGTGTCTTATTTCTGCAGAGACTCAGGTAAATCTTATCCAAGATGTTTCTGTGATCAGAACATACTATTTCAAAAGAGTATGCCTCACAGTTTCCAGTGCTCTTTATCCACTTTGTGCTTGGATAAGAAAATAGAGACCTTTATGCTTATAACTGTTTAATGTAGTGAAGTTACTATTTATAAAAATAAAAACAAAAAAATAGGGATAAGTGCACACATGCAGATACAGGCAAAAGAATATTTGAGAATACATGTTAAATGAAAGTGGTAACAACCAAGTCATTTAAAATGCAAAGAGACAATACTAAGATTTGGTTTGGTTTTATGACATATCAACCATTGTAGGTTATTTAATGTCAAATCCATTTTTATACATATAAACAATTCTTTTTCAAACAATTCAGTACACTTAAGTTCTATTTAACCATAGATAGGACCCTATCAAGTGCTACGACTCTAAGCCAGAGTAGAACTGGGAGCAATGGCAATGAAGGGGTACTCCGCATCCCCCAAAGCTCCAGCATTACTGGAACCTTCCCATTAGATTGTTTAGTGTCATTTCTAGCACACTCGTTGGGGTAGTCTTACTCCTTTGCAGGGCCAGGACAATACCAAACTTAAGTACATATGATGATAATACCTGTTACTTACATCAAGTTGCCTTTGCAAGTGTACAAGGGCTGAATCTGTTTTACAGTTGTAATATTGTGTAGCTGCAAATATCACTGCTTTTATACAAGATGATGTCTCCATTGTTTTATGGCAGTCAGGAAGCTAAAAAGTGCAAGACAAAATCAGTTAATTTTTGGCATTAAAATACAAACAAATTAACAATATATAAGAGGAATAAAACTGATAAAACAAATAGGAATCTTTCTTTCATATTATTTATTTTTAAATTGTTCTCGTAGGAGACAATTCACAAATTTTCAAGTTGAAATATAGGTTTTAAGTTATACTTGCTATACAAGATAATAACAAGCTTAGTAAGGTTAAAGTGGGACATTAAACTTGGTGCAATTTCTAACTTCTTCTTTCCTGTAAACCTAGTAGAGACTAGAAACACAGTAACCTTAAATTCTTAGCAGGAATGATGTATTATTTTGTGTAACTACATAAACATTTTCATAATGTTCATACACCATGTTTGCTACATGGTTTTCAAGCAGCAACCAACATCATCAGCATCAAGACGTGTCGACAGCACAAATTCCCTCGACTCTTTCTCACCATCTGTCCCTATCAATCATCACTCTTGAAAAGTCCAGTTCCCACTCAAAGCTGATGAATGCAAGTTTTTACTGGTTGGCCAATAATGGTGTGTCCATGTGTAGGAGTCCATAGGAAAATGTAACTCATTACTTCTCCAGCAGTGCCCATCATGTTTTGCTCATCTCGAATGATTTGGGAGATGGGAAGTAAGTGGCTGTACAACTGCTGTTTTGCATGGTGTTGCTTCCAGGATTATTTTTTTAAAAACAGCACTCAGCATCTTGATGCAGCCAATGTACTGTACTTAGTCTTAGTGAACTTTTTAATGCACTTTCATTTGTTTGCAAAAAAAATCTTTTTTTTTTGTTATATCAATGTTTTACAGCAGCAGTTAATCTCTTGGCAAAGTTTTTACTGCTTTTAAAAATTTGAAATTTGCTTAATGTTTCCTTCTTTTGGTTGATGGAGCCATGATAGAGTTTTGGTAATAGCTTTTATACTTTCCAATGTCATCAGCATTAAACTCAATTTGTTATATCCCGAATGAACTCGGGTAAAAAACTGTGTGAACAGAATACACTCATGGCAAACAGTTGTTTTGCTTATAGTATGTCAACTTTTGCAAATGCTAATGTAACAAAACAGTGTGAATAGCCATTCTGATAGAAAATTTATTTTGTTCATTTTGACATATTTAAAGTAATGAAAAATAACAAGGTTGCACTGAAGCAATATCTGATTTTATGTTTACAGATAAAATTTGCGACGATTATATTTTTATTTTGTTTTTTTTCTCTTATTCACAGGATGATGAAACAAATGCTTAAAGTGGGGATTTTAGAAAATAAATAAATGGTTGCCATTTCAAAGCAGCAGACATTATTTTCCAGAATTTCATTTTCAATGTTTTTATTTTTCTAGTGATAGACTTTGTTTTATGGCCATTTTAAAACAGGAAAGTGACAATTACTCTAAGGTTAACATACTGTTAAAAATCAAATCAAACCGGGCACAGCATGAAGTGAAATTTGTTTCTATGAATATTCTAACATGCAAGCAAGTGATGAATTGTACAAAATTCAACACGCAATCAATGATGAATAATTGAATTTTGTACAATTGAAAACTGTCACATCTTGTTTGTTTTTTGTTTTTTTTAAATCAATTTTTATTATTCACCAAAACTATGTCAACTATCATAAATTTATGATAAATTATTCCATTACGATTTCTTGGGTGAATAAATTTGTTCAGAATAGCCCAACCATAAAAATTTTTCTTAATTCCACAATAAAATACAGAAATATATTGAAATAAATCTAATACTTACATTCACCAGCTACATAACAGTTTCAGTGATTTGCTTCAGTTTTGTTAACTGAACAATTACAGTTAAATTAAATATATATATATATATATATATATATATATATATATATAATTTGATACTTTCTTATTGGTTGGAGGAGGGAAAGAATAAAGGATGAAAGAAATATGGCCAATGGCTGAATTGTAGCAAGTTAAAGACAATTTTTGGATCGAATTGTTCAATAAATAAAATTATGCAAACTACTGTTATCTGAATATGGTCAATGTAAATTTTAGTTACATTTCTACATAATTTTTTGTAAATTACTGCAAAATTAACAAAAATTTTCCTGAATGGAGTAATTCTAGACAAGAACCCCTAATTTAGTTTTTCTTAAAAAGCTGTGATGTTTTCTAGAGAGAGCTTGTGATTTTTTTAAATACCTTATCTACAATTTTTACCTCATGTACCCACTATTTAAAATTGAATAACAATTAAGCAAAATTTGAGGCAACTAATAATCATTAAGAAGCAGAGAAAAATCATTTCTTGCAAAACCAAAAAATCATAAAGACAGCTGTTCAAAATTAAATATGAGTGTGGCAATTCGGGTTATTTTCAAGTGTTAAAAAGATTGTAAATTAATTTAGTTTATCAAATTGTGTATCGTCATCAAACATGTTTTCAGAATTTTTATTTACTTTTAGATTAAGAAAAATTTTTTATTATTAATTCTCAACTAGTATTTTTTTCCTATTAATTTTTGTTTACTTTTTTGGAAAAATCACAACTCACTTAGATTGTTATTTCTATGACAGCGATTATTTCCCCGGTGGGATTTGAACTCACAACACCTTTTTTGCCTCACCTGTCGTAGAGATAACGACTCAGCTGATTGCTTTTAAAAAAGCAACTAAAATTATTATGTTAAATAAAATCAACGAGTTTTGAGAAGATTCTTAGATGATTATTTCTTTAGATTTTGTTATTCTTAACTTGGTGACATTCCTAAAAGGGAAAGACATTTACTTGAATTAAATAATTTAATTTGTTCAGGGCAATTATTTAACGTCGACACGGCCCGTGTTGGGAATGTAAAAAATTTGTGAAGCTCAAAAAAAAAAAAAGGAAAAAAAATGGGGGATTTATAAATTAGCAACAATACAAAGATTTTTTTTTTTTCAATAAAAAAAAAAAAATAAAAATAAAAATTTTAGTTCTCAAATTTACTCTCTAAATAAATATAAATCCCTTTTAGAGGTGAAGTGTGTTTTTCCTATGGTTTTCAATGTTTTGAAATTATTTGGAAATTACTGGTTTTTTTTAGTCTCCCCGAATAATCCACCCATCAATAGGCGGGGGGGGGGGGCTTGTAGAGAACCAGGAATTCTCGAGTGGGGAAACCATAGAAAACGAGTAATTTACAACAGTTTTAAAGGTCAACTTCGTTCAAAACTTTAACCCTAACTGAGATTTGGGGATTGATATCTCCAAAACAACTCACTTTCAACAATTTGTGTATTTTCTAGAATTTAAGGAATTATGTATGGGTCAGTAGCGCACACACGTATCAACAGTTTTTTAATGAGAGACAACAACGGGAAAATATCGACCAAAGTCGCCCCTAAAGGAGAATGATGAGGGGGTTAAACAGTTTTTGTGAAGGCCACACATCAGATTCGTGTGTTGCCTCGTACTATAAAATGACTTTATGTCAATTCTAACTTGGTGGGAAGTCGGAAAAATCACCAACTCGACCAAAACTTTTTTAGAAAGTTAAAGAGAAAAATTAAAATTTGTGTTTACTAAGACTTTCTTCTTTACAATGTGTAGGAGAAAAAGTTTTTGAATAAAATCTTGTTGACTACCAAATAAATTAAGCCTTTGATTTATTGAAATGATAATCACATTTCTAAATTTTGTGTGAAATTTTTAAACTGGCATTTTTTTTTTTTTTTTTCAAGCCAATGTTGTTTTTGTTTAACTTACGAAAGAACAAACTTTTCACCCTCAAAAATGGAAACAACTTGATCACAAAAAAAAAAAAAAATCAAAGAAATAAAAAAAAATAGACTAGAATAATGTTGACTTTTATTGATTCATCTGAATAATGGATAATGTTTGTTTTTGTTTAGTTTTGTTTTTTGGTGGGTGCTTGTTTTGTTGGATTCGTTTTAATTTAAAAACTATTCTGTTAGACGGTTCGTTAAAAAATGTTCATTGTAAATTTTTGCTAACAGATTTTTAAACTTCGAGTTTTTTTCTCTTCATAAAGTTTTTAAATTGTAGATAACTTATTTTAAAGCATCATTCATAATAATACTAGGTAAGTTATACAAGTTAATACTTACCAGCCAAGTCAATCGAGAAAACGATGCCTAATTTCAAATTCCGCGCTCAAGTAAAAACAGTTTCTTTTTCCTAGCCATATTTTCGTATAATTATTTATATTTATATACTTTTCTAGAGTTTGTTTTGCCTTTCGATATTTTTCCATAACAGGTTTATTTACATCTTCTAAAATAAATTAGTCTTTTCTTCAATCGTTGCCTTCTTTTTTTTCGATTGTAATAGAATAATTGGACCCTATCATAACCTAAAAAATTTTTTTATTAATTATTTTGGGCTGCTGGAGCAAAACATGGGAATTTTTTTACAATAATTCTTTTTCCATAAAAAATAACATTTTTAAAAACCTGCATGAAATATTTATTGGAATTGAATTTGTTTTTTGCTTGTTTGTTTTGTTTTTTCTTTTTTCCTGTCATTTATATTGTAAGCAAAGTAAAGTTGGCGACCGTAGTCAAGGGCTACCCAAAAGCTCCTTTTTCAATAGTTACTACACTGAGGTATAGGGGAGGGCTCTACTCCTTTCCCTCGAATGCTCTACTTTACCCTTGAAACGTACCTTATAATGCTGAGAGTTAAGAAAGTAGATATCAAGTACCATTTTTTAGTCTTTGGTATGACTCGACCTGAGATTGAACCCCAGTCTCCCGGGCAATTGGTAAATACTCTACCACTAGGACATATTATATCAATACCAGCCCATTGGTTGAATGGTTAGAATGATCTGGGAGACCTGGGTTCCATTCAAGGTCAAGTCATACCAAAGATTTTTTAAAATGGTACTTGATGCCTCCTTGCTTAACACGCAGCATTATAAAGTACGGTTGAAGGATGTTGGGAACAAAACGTAATTGTCTCTCTTTCTGGTGATTCATGGGCGGAGCTTCCAACAATCACGTGACCGTTGGTCATGTAACAGTTTGAGAATCGAGTACTACCTGTTTTTTGACCAAGTAGGTCCTAGGGATAAAATGTCTTCTTCAGCCTCTACTATGTGAGAAGTACATGCATACAAATAACCTTGCGAAAACTCGCCCTTCACCAGACAAGCGTAAGTGTAACTTCTGCCATTCATCACCTCACTCTTGGAGCAATTATTGCACATTTATTTAGTATGGTTTGGGACAATAATTATTGTGTACCATATATGTAAGTATTAAATGTTTGCAGTATAACTTTATGTGTCATGTAGTCTTTCCTTGCCGAATTATTCAATGCGTTATGGGGCCGATAAATACACTGATCCCATAAACTTTTGAAATATAAGTGATTGACAACGAACTAGGCAAGAATGACAAAATAAGGGAGTTACTCCAAAAGGTCAAATTTTATTATGGCAAATTGTAAATCGAAATAGCATATGCCAAACAGTCACTGCTGCCGAAAGGTGGTCACTGGTGCAGGATCTAGTCACTGGTACAAGATCTAGTTGGTGGTGCAGGACTGGATAGCTGGTGCAAGACTGGTAGTCGTTGGATTGGTGGTCACTTGTACAGGACTGGTAGCTGCTGTTGGAGGACTGGTAGCTGCTGGTGCAGGAAAGTGGTCACTGGTGCAGGACTGGTAGCTGATGTTGTAGGACTGGTAGCTGCTGGTGCAAGAAGGTGGTCACCAGTGCAGGACTGGTAGCTGCTGCTGCAGGAAGGTGGTTGCTAGTGCAGGAAGGTAGATGCTAGTGCTGTCTCAGAGGGTATTAGGTTAGACTTTCAGAATTAGTTCTGAAAAGGGCTGTTAGAGTGCGAGGCTGTTAGACGGGACTGCTGCATTGTGACATCTCAGGAGGTGTTTGAATAGACTTTCTGAGTAGCCCTGAGAAGGGCTTTTTAGCTGAGAGGCTGCCGATGCTCATGCATCGTCTGCAGCTGGTAGTATTCCGGCGGCGTCTACTGGCTGGAATCAGGACGTCAGCTTTAGGCGAAGCCTTGAGCAGTGCCTCATGGGCAGCTGCTGCTGATAAGGCTTCGGTCGTAGAGTTGACCAGGGGAGAATTGGATTCCTTCTACACCCTTGGATGACATCCAGGCAAATCTCACTTGACCGTTTTAATACCGCTGCTTTTATGTCTACAGTGCATTACTACTCTATGTGGTCTAAGTAGAATGAGTTTGCTTATTATCACAAATTAATAGTGAGAAATTTCATTCTACTTCGATGAGGTTTTTTATATTACTACACATTTTGTCCATTAGTTGTGGACTGTCCTTAGAAAGACCAGCTGAATTTAATATCTTTAAAAGACGTCTTATGTGGAGCGATTTGGTTCCTTAACAACTCGTCCCTAGATAACTATTGGCTGACAACATCAGTGACTCATCGCTTCTTGGAAATGGGGTTTGTTTGTTTTGTTTTGTTTTGTGCTATGAGTAGTCGGTTGACTATGATAAGTGCTAGACTATCAAGAAGATAGTCTAATGCATTATAGGAAAGTGTGGTTGGTAGTTCAGGCCACTATCATACACCACATAAAATTCTTATAAGAGTAAGTGAAGCAGTCCAGGGAAAGGAGTAGTACCTTTGTGGAGATTAATAATTTAATAAACTCAAAAGTGTAGCAGTTCCCAGCAACTTCTGACTGGAAGTAGGAGTCACGCATGATTGAAAGACAGCCTTACCAGCACTAAAGAGAAACTCTGCCCCACTTCAGGGGTACCCTTCAGACTAAAAAGATTCTTTTAAACTGGGCTGCTAGCAGTGAACACATGTGCTGATCGGGTCTTGAGGCTTGACTCTTAGCCATGTCTGCTGCTAGCAAACCAACACTGCTGAAATATATATTACAAAAAACACCCACTGGACATAACCACCGACTTTAAACTCACCATCACCAGAAATGATAAATATATTTTAACAACTACTCAGGGAGGTGCGACTATTTATATTGGTTTCAGGAAGAATTTTCACACCTACCAAATAGCTATTAAACCCAGAAGTAAAGTTTTAAGTTGAAAGATATATTTGACTCTTTCTTTTCTTCCTTCCACAATTCTTTTGCAGCCTTCACGGACAAAGAAGCCAACTACTTAAATGGGATCAGAAGAAGAGAACAATACAGTCAGATACTATGATAATCGACAACTACCAATGACAATAACCCACAACAAACAAATCTTCCTTTCCCCATACCCTTTCCTACACCTCAGTGTAGTAGCTATTGAAAATTGAACCTTTGTGTTGTCCTCAAATACAATCGGCCAACTTATATATTATATGAATTTATATTAACTCATTTGAATATTATATAAATCTATATTAATTATAAACCTGCAAAGTGTCCAATATTACTCATGGCCACTATGGAACCCAAATTTTGTAATATTTATAAATATATATATACATATAAAAGATCATGATAATAATAATAATAATAATAATAATAATAATAATGATAGTAATGATAATAAAATAATAATAATAGTTAATAGCAATAAGAACTGAAATTGAATAAAGAAACTTGCTATCACTTGTTCTCTAGAAAAGGCCACTAGTTTTTAATGGCATAAAATATCTGATGATAGCTAGTGTGACAACTCTTAGAACAAATTAAAAGGTTGTAGTCAACAAATAAATTATCAGTCACATTCCACCACTAAATGGTCAGCTCCCATAAACAAACATTGAATCCTTACCCCTATCAAAGTCTCACGGCAGCTCAAACCTAGATTCCTCGGTGAAAGAATAAATGCAGAGTCATCCGTGATGTTAGTTAACAACAACATCCTACCTGTGTATCGAGTGGAATTTTGTTGTCACAAGGACTTTTTTTCAAAATAAATTAATTCTGCTAACCGACTCGGAGATAGTGCCCTATCACAAGATAAAATATATGGTATTTGAAAGCTTCTCTTGTTAGTATGGTGTGATATTCCCATTGTTACTAATGTTTAAAAGAAAGATTTCTTGCTTTTAGTAACACAGAATTTCCTCCATACAAATCATAAAATATACAGCCTGTTACTTCTATATAAACACAGCACAGCAGCCAGTAAACAAACGACCAGCAATGGACATATGAGCCCAGAGGGAGTGATCTGTGCCACTCCTAGGAACCAGCAGCCGAAGTGGAATCCTCTCCTACCAGTCAGCAGGCAGCTGCCAACATGGGATCCAACTAATCACAGTCACAGACTCAGCGCAGCAAAAGTCAGTTTCCAACCAATCACCAAAACTCTTTCAAACAACTCTTTTCAGAGCTAAAAGGAAAACAATTCAGTTCTGCCGGTAAACACTTTCATTGTATAATGGAAAGGTGGAACAGGTTTCCTTCCTTTTATATTTAAAGGAAAATAAATGAATCGGAACGGGATATCGAAAGGTTTTCAAGGTTTAATGGCAGCCAGAATAAAGAATACCTTTATGCTGCAACTCTTGTAGGAAGGAAGAAATAGTTATCGAGTTGAGAAAGAATCACAGCAGCTAAATGTTGGAGCGGAATATGTGTCACTGTAAATATAGCAAGTATTGAGTTGCTGATTTTAGAACAGGAGTGTTCAGCTGTAGATATGTGGTCCTGGTAGCTGTGGGAGAGAAGTAATCGCTGTCTCCTTAATGTTGTCCCGGAATAAAGTAGCTGAATTGTCAGAGGTGGAATTAATTCATCTAATTCATATTCAATGGAGGAACCCTGGGTTTAGAAGTGTAGACCCAAAGGTCCATGAATTAGACGGTAGATCAGGAATGAAATATTCAGCCATGATGCGTGATCCTGTTTGCTGTAGGAGAGAAGTATGAAGGTCTCCAGAAAAGGTTGTCCAGAAATGAAGTAGCTGAATTGTCAGAGGCAGAATTAATACGTCTAATTCATTTTCAACTGGGAACCCCTGGGTCTAAAAGGGTAGACCCAAAGAGTCCATGAACCAGACAGCTATATCCTCATGGTGGTGAGTTGCTGGTGATAAAGGAGCCGACAGAAATACATCCTTCCAGCTCTAAAGATTTTGAGGAAGAGAGATAGTTTGGCGGGCTTTTGCCGAATTTGATATGCCCGAGAAAGTCTTCCGGGCCAAATGGAATTCGTCATCCCCGTTGGGTGAAAATATATGACGAGACCAAAATAATTGAAATAATTTAAGCACCAAACATACAAAGTTCTTTCTACTACAATTGTAAAATAACAATTTACAATCTTTTTTTCATAAAACTTTATATATTTACAAATTGTTTTATTCTTGTTTGTTTTTGTGGCTATTTCTATTGTTTTGCATGTCTATTAAAGGCCTGATAATTCTTATTCTCTCATTTGTTCTTTTTGAATAAATATTGACTTTATTGTATTAGGAGGATTGTTAGCAGCAGTGATATCTCTGACTACATTCAAAATAAAAGTATTTCTAGTTTAGAGATTGCAAAACAAAATTCTGATAACCAAACTATCCACTACACCATTATTAATACATGATAGATTCCTTAGAAGAGTTCTCCTGAAATGATTAGTTACCATTGTTGCCCGAGGAAATTCTAGAACTAAACCTGTGTTATGAATGGTTGACACGATTTTATTTAAGTGGGATATTCAAGGAAGATGTGAAATGTAGACATGCATTATCTGGTTGGCACTTTAGAAAATTCTTTGCTCACCAAAGCTTCTGTGGGAAAATAAGACAAAATAAAATAAATAAAATAATAATAAAGAATCAAAACTAAAATAATATCCATTTATTTTCCAATGATGCTAAAAATGGTGATTTTCCCATTTTTATGACCCGATTTCCACAAAAGAGATAATAAGCTTCTTTTTACTTCCTAATGCATTGTGCTTGGATATGTTTTTGAAAAATTCCCATCAACGGATTCTGAAGTATAACTTTTGCTATTGATTTTTACCAACCCAACAGCACTGAAACAAGTTTTTGGAAAGAAGGCAATGTCTGTTTGGCTTTTGTACTATTGATAGTCTAATAAATTTGAGATAGCATTAAACAAACACAAAAGCTTTGGAACAGTGGCTTGCAAGAGTCTTTATTCGCTAATGATGCATCTCAAGTTATTCACACAAAGTTAAATTTTCAGCAGATAATGTCTAGTTTTCAAGGACTGCAGAACTATTTTACTTTGATATTTACTTAAAGAAATTCTGTTAGCAAAAATAAAATCGCAACACTTCCAAAAGCAAAAATAAAAATACATGAATATATATAAGAGGTGTACTTAGTTTTTGATCATTACATATCTATTTTTTGTTACAGATTTTCAATCCAGAGGAGTTTTTTTAAAAATAAATAACACCTAACAATATCCATTTTGATTGTATAATGTTCCATTGGAAATAATAAAACTCTGGTATCTTTGGTTTAGTAACTTAGATATTTTTGGGGTGAACTTATTTTTTCAACAATGCTATATGTGTGTGTGTGTGTGTGTGTGTGTGTGTGTGTGTGTGTGTGTGTGTGTGTGTGTGTGTGTGTGTGTGTGTATCTTCAACCTGTGTTATCAGCCGGCAAGATCTAAAATGAAAAAAATGGTTCACAAAAACATTCATATCACCAACTATTGTAAACTAAACGCAACCAAAGAATAAAGTACGTTTCATGAATTCTTAGAAATCATTAAAGCAATATTGTGATTAAATCATGTCATTAATGTAAAAGAAAGTTTTAAAGTGAATTTTTATGGTTTTGATTAAATGACCTGAAATGGTTTAACATTCAACTCAATTAAAAAACAATGTAGTGAACAGTAATATTCACAAAATAATTTTGCAACAAAACCAATTCATTTGCACAAAAATATCTATTAAAAAAATAAATAAATATTTATGATTTTACCTTTTAAGTATATATGTGATATTTCGGTGAAGAGTTATAAATTTTGATGTGGTTTGTGTGTATGTAGGACCCTCCCCCCCAAAAAAGAGAAGGGAAGCAAAGTGTGTGTGTGTGGGGGGGTCATACTTAGAACCATTTATCATTTTATATCTCCAATCTGCAGCTACTGTTGCTCTCATGTTAAGACACGATACATTCAAATGTGCATGAACAGGTTATCAGTTGTATGCAATAACGACTTTGGGTTTGATAAAAAGATGACAATAATGCATGAAATATGACTTTATCAGAATTCACCGTGAATGGGACAGAGAGAATCAATTAATATAGCTGGGCACGACTTTTTCCTTAGCAGGTGAATACTGATCAAGTCAGCTGTAGGATTATCAAAACCAGCAGTGCATTTGGCCATCAAAAATCCAATATATAAGAACGAAGAGACATCAGCCAAAGAACTAAGGTCAATGTTTACCAGGCTGTAATAATCACAACATTCCTTTATGTCTGTGAATCTTGGACCATTTACAACAGACATGCAAGAAGGGTGAATCACTTCCACTTAGTCTGTCTCCTCCATCTGATGATGATGATCAACTGACTGAACTAGAGTACTGATTCAAAGATTGTCTCCTGAGCTTTTGTGCTCAGCATCCACACTGATCTTGAAAAAGCACATGCAGGATGGACTGGATACTTTCAATAATGAATGATGAGAAGTTCTCAAAGTTACTTCTCTATGGTGAACGAACAGATGGCAAGTGTACTGTTGAACAACTAAAGCTCCATTTCACCAACAACCAAAAAACAACCTTCAAGAACCATATCTTACAGCTTCAAGAACTGTATTTTATCAACTACTGTATGTTAGGAAGATCTAATAACAGATAAGATCTTTTTTGTGTGACCTGAGGAGGGGAGTCTGCAGAGAAATGTTTCAAGACTGCAATTGAAGACGAACATGTAAGAAAAATACCTTGACCAGCCAGCATATCATCAGAAACAACAGATAAAAGATACATAATCTGTGAAGGAAAACTTTCCAGTCCAATCTGCAACTAAATGATAACTTTGTGGGGTTTTCATTCATGTAGAATGTCATTTTTTTTAACCATCCAAATTTTTAACATAACAAATATAACTATAAAATGATAATTAGAATTCTTCACCCCTTCCTAAATAGAAGCATCAGTATCATCATGGAGTACTGTTATAAAGAAAATGCTAATTAGAATCCTTCACTTCTTTCTAAATAGAAGCATTAATATCATCATGGACAGCTGTTAACTATGAAATGCTAATTAGAATCTTTCACTTCTTTCTAAATGGAAGCATCAATATCAATAATAGAGAACCAATGTATTCATGGGTCATCTAGTTTTACTATTGGTGTAAACTTTACAATATTTTTGTTGTGTTTGTGTTATGCCGAGTGGTACATTTGTTGAATGGAAATCATCACCAAGAACGTTTTTAGTTAACAGTATTTTATTATATAAAATAATAATAAAGGGTCACTACTCTACATATGGAATTTGTGGAAAATGGGGAGAGAGAGAAGTCTACACATGCTCAGTGTCAGTCCGCCATCTTGAATTGTCCCCATTGACGTCAGTGGTCACGAGGCATGCACCCATTTCCAGTGGGATAACTATTAATAACCTTAGAGTTATCTCCCTTTCTTGTTACTTCCAACAATTTTATACTTGTAAAATGTGTAAATTACTATTGAAAAGTAGTAACAAAAACCATCTTAGTGACTGTTAAGTGCTTTATGCTGTATTTAGGTCAGAGTTTTTTTAAACATTCTATTAATTGCATCAGAAAAATTGAATTTTTTAGCTAATATTTTTCAAAAGTATGTTGTAGCCATGTCAGTTCTATTGTATGGTTGCACCATTTGGACTTTAACAAAATACCTGGAGAAAACGCAAGATAAAAACTACAAAAGGATACTATGTGCTATTTCTAACAAATCCTGGAAACAGCACCATACAAAACATCAGCTGTACGGCCACTTACCTCCAATCACACAAACCATCCAAGTGAGACAAGCAAGGATAAACTCTTAAGTGACATTCTTCAATAGAATTTTACACATGGACACATGAGTGTTAGCAAACCAACAAAAATTTATAGTCATCAAGAGTAATGACAAATAGGGATGGATAGTAAGAGAGAGCCAAGGGACTCTATGCTGTTTGCATGCCTTGATGATGATATATTATCTGAATTCATCTTCTTTAAATGATGTAACATTTACAAGGAAACTGATTATTTTTCAGTACAGTAAAAAGATCTTTTTAAAATGGGTTATTTATACTCCAAAAGTACAGAGACTGAATCCATGTTTACCAGTACAGAAATGAACAAAGAATGAAATGTAAACTGTCTTTATTCATTCAATAGGGAAAGAATCATTCTCTTATAAATCATCACCTGCCTCTAATAGGGCAGGTAGTCTCACTTAAGCCCCAAAATATGTGTCTTCCTTTGCCATCTCAAACTCAATTGCTTACTTTACTAAATCTCTTAATTTCTAAGTGACTATCTTCAAGCACATTGATTATTTCCTGCGCACATTTGGGAATTTGAACTTTGACTCACCATCTGTCAATTAGTCCAGCTTAATATTACCACTTTCTGTAGCTTGGTGAAAAATCCATTACATAACAGCAATTCTGAAACTTCTTTTTTGAATATGAAGCTGTGCAGTTGTATTCTTTTTAATGTCTTCCATGTCCTCAAATTTTTCAAGATGAATTTTCAATTTCTGAAACCAAAAAAGTCAAACAGAGCAAAGTCCAATGAGTATGGATCATGCTGCACTTGTACAATCCTGTGTTTCACCAAAAACTGCTGAACAAGTTGAGCAGAGTGTACAGACACATTGCCACAGCCATATGTACAACACATTTCATCACAGTGAAAGCACAAGACTTTCAAGCATTACTTTTTGGTGAGTTTGACCTTTAGGAGTATATTCATTGTGAACAACTCATTGTTCAAAAATGACCTTGAACAGCCCATTTCTTTTACTCCTTTCAACTGATGTTCCCTTCTTTTTAAAGCAGAAGTACCAGTCAAAGACTATGGCATGACTCATTGCATTATGTCTATAATAGTGGTTCCCAAACGATTTTGGGCCATGACCCACTTTGGTATTTCTAAAATTCTGTGCCCCTCTGTAATATTTAATATTTTACTGTAATTCACATGAAGGAAGCTTAAAAGGCTATTGTGTTAGTATAGCGTTTATTCTAAGGCTAACACCAACAATTAAATGAATTAATACTTCATTTAATTCTAACAATTTATTAACCAGCATGTGAAATAATGAATAACAATGTACAGTCCTTCTTGTGTATAAGGTCCAGTTTGAAGGACTTACTGGCGTACTGACGAAGATATCTGATATCTTAAGGTTGTCTATCTGAGAACTTTTAATGTCACTGCCTCACGGA
This sequence comes from Sepioteuthis lessoniana, assembly GCA_963585895.1. NCBI lineage: Eukaryota > Metazoa > Mollusca > Cephalopoda > Myopsida > Loliginidae > Sepioteuthis > Sepioteuthis lessoniana. The sequence goes on along the minus strand of OY757937.1, from coordinate 568,874 downwards.
ACGCCAGGTGGAATCTATCTGACTGGATTTGGGATTTTTGCACCAAGACTTCTGGGCTCGTCACGTGATTATCATATCCAATCACAGAGAGCCTCTCCCTCACTCACTCCACACACAGGAATTACGATTTTACTGACCCAACAAGGCCATTAACTTGGTTTCTAAATAAATGCCACTAAAATATTGCATGCCCACAAAAAAATATTACCATGTCCTACAAGTAGGGCATGCACACTCGATTGGGAATTACTGGTCCATAAGCTTTTATCAGCGTCTAAAAAGTTTCAAAACTAATCTTTGATCAAATATAATGCATATGTGTTCAGTATTTTACTACCATGAGAAAATGAATCACTTTTACTGAAAATGTATGAACATCTCAGCAATTAGTCAAGTGATGATGTCTAAATATTTAGATTAATGTCTAGCTATGTACAGCTGGAAAACTTTTATAATAAAGCTCCGTAATAATTGCACTGCTGTACACATCTAGAGAGTAATGTAAATATGTAGACATCATTACTTTATTGTGAATTGAATTACCATGACCAGAAAATCCAGCAAACACCTACGTGTGACATACGGTAACACTGGACAGCTGTTTTGACCTTATAAGGTCTCATCAGCATCATGATCTCCCCCACTGGAGATCGAACTCTGAGCAACTTTTATAATAAAGTAATGATTTCTAAATATTTAGATTACTGTCTAGATGGCAAACTTTTCACTGCAGGATCGCCTCCTAGAATAATAGTTTTGGTAGAGTCGCTTGGGAGAGCAAGTATGATGTTGGAAGACTTGAAACTTGTAAGGACCCCAAGAACGTCACTGATGTGGCGATCCTGCACACTCTTTTGGGTTTGGGATTACAATAAAGTAATGATGTCTAAATATTTAGATTACTGTCTAGATGTGTACGGCTGAGCAACTTTTATAATGAAGTGGTGATTATTGTTGTCTAGATGAGTCATTGTCAATTTGATAAAAAATTGTGAAGCAAGACTTGCACTTTTTAGGCTGTTGACAAGTAGACTCTTCTGCATTTGGATAGAAAACTGTTTTAATACAGAAAAAAATCAGGCAAAAGACAATTTATAATCTGCCAAGGAAAATTCAATTTTTATCTTGAAATTTTCAATTTATACTAGAATCAAGTGTACAATTGCTGAATACAGCAACTTATAAGCAAACCAACCAATACTTATCAAAAAGAACTGTCACATATTCAATTCAAAATGTTTAAAAATTATTCTTGTCTTTATTAATGTTTATATAATTTTAATTGTTTTTTGTTTTTATGATAGGAGGGGAGACAAAAAGAAGAGGTAGGATGATAAAATCCAGGAATGGACAAGCCAGTCTTTTGCAGAGTACAGCTCACAACCAAGATAGCAGGTAATTGTCAGAGAGTCATCTGCGGTGCTTCTACAACCACTCAACCTGAGGTCACAAGACTGATGATGACAACTATCACATTTGAGATGTATAGCAGGTTATTGTCAAAGATGTATAGCAGGTTATTGTCAAAGAGATATCACCAATGGTGCTTCTACAACTGCCTCACTTGGAGTTATGGCAGTGATGATAATTTTAAATTTATTTACATAATAACATTTTTTGTAACATATTTGAAAAGCATTTTGTACAAAAAAATCTGCATGGATGTTTTAATATAAAAAATAAAACCACTTTGTATAAATAAATATTGATAGCTAATTGCCATGGTTTATAAAAACTTTTCCAAATTTTTGAAAAAGAAAAACATATAGTGAATTTATGATCGATTGGCCTAAGGTTTGGTTTGGTTTGGTTTCTTTGTTTAATGGCATATCAACTCTTTTTTAGGTTATTTAATGCCAAAGCCATTCTCCTAGAAGAACAGTAGTGGTACTATTTAACCCATAGCTGGGAGGATAAGGGGGTTCATACCTTTCCCAAGGGCATTTGCCCGAAAGTGAATGTATTAGCGCGACTGGAGTACGAACTCGCGTACTGCGATTCCGCAGTCCATCGCTTTAACCATTACACCACGAGGACCCAATTGGTCTGTGCTAAGATTACAATATCAAAAATAATTTCAGTTAGAAAAAATTTTTTTACTAGTAACAAGTAACTTGTTTCATGGTTTGGCTATTCTGTTTTTGATTTGAATAATGACAAGATGAAATACTTAACATTTGCATAAACCCTTTTGCAGACACAAACAATATTTTTCTCACCAATGATTCACAGATAGAATGACATTTTTTCTTCTAGCTCAATGTAAGACTTTTCCCTCTTAGCAGCTGCTCATTGACCAATTCAATGTATTAAAACATTTCTAGGAGGCCCACTGTAGTGTCGGATTGTGTAAAGGTTGTTTTGCAAAATATCAATTAGAATTGAGAGCTTTGTTTTCATGTCGTTGTACCGACACATAATTGCTGAATGAATTATCATGTTTTGTTTGTTTTTGTTGAGCCTTTATTTTTCAAATTTTCAGAAAATAATTTGCCTATTTTACAAAGACCTTAAAAAAATACCTGCCTGCAAAAGGGTAAATAATAAGATATTTGATTAAAACTTCACTTTTTATATTTGTTCTCTTTCTCTGTGAACATTTATATTACATTGATGTGATATATTCAACAGAAAAAGAGATTGGACTTTGGGTCTAAAGTATTTAAAAACAATGATAGAAAACACAGAAATAGAGACAAATAGAACAACAATGCATGCAATTCATTTGCAAATTTAACATCTTTTACGTAACAGAAGTAGTTTTATATTTTATGTTTTCAATATACAGATAAAACTAGAAAAATATAAAACGAGTCAAAAACAGGAAAACAATTGTAAAATAGTTTATTTTCACTAACAACAAAGAAAATCTTGTAAGGATGAGGAGAATGTTAACATGATATCCAGGGAGTTTCAAGAAATTCAAAATTCAAAGGAGAATTTTTAATTTACAAGTTTCTTGTTTTATTGAACAAAAATAAGAGACTTTGAAGATTTCAGAAGTGAATTTTATAGTAAAAATTATGTTTTGCAGAAAATTTTAAAAAATTGAAATGGTTAAAGTTGTTTAAAAGAGGGTAAGAATAGGGGATGAAAAAAACTGAAATCTCCTTTTGTGATAAGTTTTTGTTTAACGCTAAAACATATTTTTAAACCCATGACAAATTTCTTCTCATTATGTTTGAATGAACTTTTAAAATTCATATTTATTTTGTTTGGTTCAAATTCTGAAATTAGTAACTGTAAATAAGATTAGTTTATTTTTCAAGAAGTCTATAATTAGTTAAAATATGTAAAAAAAGTGCCTAAAAATGAAATTTTAAAAATTTTCTTGGAAATTCTATTCCTCAAAGCAAATCTTACCAAAATATCTTATTATTTCATCCGAAATAAGTTGGTGACTGTAGTCGAGGGTGACCAGAAGGCTCCCTTTTCAATAGCTACTACACCAAGGTGTAGGGGAGGGCGCTACTCCTTTCCCTGGATTGCTCCATTTTACCCTTGATATGTACCTTATATTGCTGAGTGTTAAGCAAGGAGGTATCAAGTACCATTTTTAAAGTCTTTGGTATAACGCAACCTGGGATTGAACCCAGGTCTCCTGGATCATTGCCGAACACTCTACCCACTTTGTTTTTGTCTCTGAGATATTTAATAATAAAAATGGAAATTAATCTTGCATGACATTACCTTGTTAAGATGAACAGTTATTTTTCAGATTATTTATCAAAAAATTCCAAGACAAAAATATGTTGTAGAAACATTTAGATTTATTTTTATTCTTATTATTCAAAAATCTTAATTGAATTGATAAATTATTTAAATAGAAAAAAATAAAAGCAAGAAAATTGACAATTATTTAATATTAAGTCGTAGAATTTATCAGAGATGGTTGCATTTATCAAAATTCTTAGTGTGTCATTGATAATGAATATGGAAAGGTGGCTTATGATCTAGGATATCATCACAGCTCCGTTAAAGATTCTCTTCCCCTGAGCAAAATTAGATGCTGATATTGTGTCTTTTTGTCTTCAGTTATCTCTATCATTTGGGAATGTTTATACTTCATCAAAGAAGAAGAAACTGATACTGGCAACAGCAGCAACAATGGCACCAGCAACTGCACCTGTAAAGATGATAAAGTTCATATCAAGTTTAAAGATCTTGATTTATTATTAGGCAATAATAGTTAAAGAGCAACTTGATCATTTTTAAGTATCTTAAGAAATATATTTCTTTTGAAATACATTAAAACCTAGCAGTTATTTCTTTTTTTAAATCATATTAAAAAAATCTTTTATAATAAGGCAAATGACACTGCATAACAGAAAAATGCAGAACCAATCACAAACATTAAAAAAAAAAAAAGACAATATTGTGAGGTTTGAATCTTGGTTGAATGTTCCAAATTTTAGACCATATTTTGAAGGTATCAAAATAGTTAAAGATTTTTTAATTTTCTATTTCATTCATCAAAATTCAATATTTGTGGCTTTTCTAATTCATACATTTTAAGACAGATATTTAATAATGACTTATTTTAACAAAACTGAAATTTATTACAGATAGACAAATAATGACAGTTATTTTAAGGAAATTGAAATTTATTACTGAGAGGCAAATTAAAAAAAAAAAAATTCCACTTTAAAATCAATGATTTTTTTTTTTTTTTAAAGAATACTTACCTAAATAATATTTTCCAATATTTGTCTTTGAAGTATAACTTAAGACTTGTGAATCAGGACTGACAATTGCACCTCTCTTTGGTTTTTCAATGTCATCTTCCACTGTGAATAAAACAAGAATTATCATCATTAGTCAAAGACTGAAATTGAATCTATTGACACCAGTGCCCAATAAGGTGATTGCAAAGATAGTGTGGATGGATTGCATGTCATTCAAAAATAATTTTTCTTTTTAATGTCAGCCTTATCTACCTTCCCTTTGCCAGGTGCTACTTGATTGATGTATGCAAATGTATTCAATTGGATTTTTCGGTAATGGTTCATGCAATGACATAAGGTAGGAAAATATGTTCTATATACAAAGAATACTCAGTCAACATATAAATAAATATATTTGACATTCTTTAATACAGGTAGATCATTTTGATCTGGTGATTTTAAAAGTATGGCCACACATACTTTAGAGGGTTTAAATGCATTAAATACAAATTTAAACATTATATAATCTGTTTGTAGTTAAATGAAGCAGAGAAAAAATAAACAATAATTAGTTGTTTCAATTTGCTTATCAAAGTGAATGAGATTCAGTAGAGTCACAAAAACAATAGAAATTATACAAAAAACTCTAGCATAGTTGTCGAAGCTAACAGGAATGGAAACATCTTTTTAGAAAGGCATTAAAATCATGAGGGTCATTCAATAAATAAGGTGAATTTTGTTTAAGCCAATAAGAAACACTATTTACAGTTGCACTGTTTTTAAAAAATCAAGTGACGAATACTTTCATTAGCAATACACATAAATAGCCAAAAATATCAGAATTTGAATTTGAATTTTAAAGCAAACTATCTGTAGTCAAACTCAGATTGTTAAATAACACAGGAATAGACCTTTGATCTGATATAATAATTTATAAAATAATTTCTACTTTTCTTATTTAATAATGAAATAAAAACTACTAAGTGCTGTTCAATTTAAACTTTTTTTTTGTTTTCATACAGCTTGTACTGATAACCTTATTCTAAACAAAATTCTGGTGAAACCCATTAAAATATTTTCTTTAAATTTACTAATAAAATCAAACTTGAATAGTTCTTCAATTTGATATGTGATATTATGGAATTAGTTGGAAAATACAACTAACACCTGTTAAAGTTGATTAAAAAAGTTTCAATAATAAATAAAGATATGACTTTGTAACACCCAGATGTTGGTTAATGGTTTTACATATATTTTAGTATGGATTTTGAAAAAAATATTAAAATCAATTTGTAATTTTCATTTGAAGTTGGAAAATTACAGAATTGTGATGAATTTTTGTGGCTGCCAGTAATGACAGCCTCATCTAAAAATAAAATATAAGAAAAAAATTTTTTAAAAACTTGCTAGTAATTTTCATATGCAATTAAAAAAAGTTCCAAATTTAGTTTAAAAAATGGCTAAAATTAAAGAGCCATGCAATGTAGCCATAAATTTAAAACAACATGACACTTAATACCTTTTTGTTACAGAGAAAATTCTCACTTATTTGAGAATAAAGTACTATAAATATTTACAATAATAAACTTTTTAAGTAGTTACTTTTTGTGTGGTTTTATTGATTTCAAAAGAATTTTACCTGAAAATGACCTTCATTTCTCTATACAAGAAAAAAAGGTCAAATTCCAGAAAGTAACTTTCAAAATTTGATTCTTTTGTAATTATTTTCTTTTGATTTGGTTTTTGATACTGGAGGAAAAAAAAATTCTCAATTGATGTATTTATTACAATGTAGGAAAAAGAAAAAAAATGAATGTTACTGAAACCACACCAATTATCCAAATAAAATATGAACCCGATGAAAATTATTTGCATGATATTTTTAAAGAACTGGTATATGTTAAAAATATAGACACTGCAATATTCATTTGCACTTTAATCCTAATGAAAAATAATTTGAATACAAAATTTTTGAATTTATAAATCTTACGAAAAAATAAAAACAACCTCAAAACACAATTTATTTTACTGTAAGTAACATACTTTGAAATGATTCTTAATAAGAATATAATTTTTTGCTAAGAGTTTTTTTAATATATTTTTATTTTCAGTTGTAACTAAACTAGTGGGTAGTTTACCACAACAAATAGGGAATTGTTTCTTTTTTGTGGAAACAATAACAATTAGCAAACATGGATTTAAATAGTTTTATGAAGTTCCAATGATTTCTTACTTTATCTGTTAGAGTTGTGCAAAAAATAACTTGGTCACTACAGGAAGATCTGTTTTTAAGATGTTGTTAATTTCAAATTGATTCAAATGAATTATTGTGATCTTTATGCTGAATGACACAATAAGGGCTTTTTTGGGATATATAACATGACTATATAATTCTAAACAAGTCCTGGTGGCAACACCCCACAAGGCACCAACTATACGGCCACCTGCCTCCCATCACGAAAACTATCCAAGTTAGAGGAACCAGACATACAGGACACTGCTGGAGAAGCAGGGACGAGCTCATAAGTGATGTACTCTTATGGACCTCCACATATGGCCAAGCAAAAGCAGGATGACCAGCTCGAACATATATACAGCAGCTATGTGAAGATATGGGATGTAGCCCTGAAGACCTGCCGGAGGTGATGAACAATAGGAAGAAGTGGCGAGAGAGGGTCAGGGATATCCGTGCTAGCGACACAACATAATGATGATGATGATGATCTATAGATATTTGTGGACTCGTGAATTTTCATGAATTTATCTTGAGTGGTAATGAAGAAAACTGATTTTTTTTTAGGGAAGGTATTTTTAACATCCAAAATCCTAATTGTTTTTTTACTAGTAAAAACTAATCATTACACCATGAAATATTAATGACAACATATTTTTGAGTAAGAAGAAAAGAAGAAAAAAGAAAAAAACAGCTTCTGTATACTTGAAACATGTTTTAGACTTTTTTTTGCTTGTCATTTAAAATTACTTCTATTATATCATGAGTGAAGCAATTTATGACCATCCCATCGGACAGTTAGAGTATGGGTGACCAAAAAAGCCAGAAATTAGTTTTTCTATGTATGCAGATTTTGTATACTAAAAAGTACCAAAGAGATAATATTTCTTAAACTTCCATACATGTTGTTTATTTATCTTCTGTACATAATAAAAAAAATTACCATTTTTTTGTTAAGTTTTTGGATCATAGAAGTTACTGATTATTAAAACATATATTATTTAATAACAATATTTCAGAAATGTAGCACAATAACAACTACTATCAAATAAATAAAATTTTAAAACATTTACAAAATTTTCTCTTTAAATTTTCAGGGTAAATTTTCTACATTTTCAGCTAAAATTTCAAATGATTTTATTTTGCCTGTAACTTATTTTTAGCATCCCAAATATATCTTATTGAGATTCGATAAATTAAATAAAAGGCCCTAACTGGAAATTATTTCCCTAAATTATTCTTACAAAATAAGTAAGTATCATTGAAATCAGATAAGTGGTAGAGTTTTTAAAAACCTTGGTGCTTTTTGTCAAAACATTTCCTCTAATTATTACATCAGACTGTTTTATGCAGTGGAAACAACTTTTTAAGCACAAATATCTCTCATTCTCTATATTGGGCAGAATTTTTATATCAGAATTTTATTTTTTCTTATAAAAAGCATAAAGATTACAAGGATAAAAGGAACTTTTATTCATTTTGAGACATTTCTTTTATCCAATCACATTTCCTCAAAAGTTCACAGAGATGCTTACTTTTTAGAAAAGAAAATTAAAATCTTATATGTATGGAAACAATTACACATTAGTTGAGAAGACAAATATTTATATAAAAGAACCATGAAAACTGAAGAAATAAAATGCTAGTATATGGCCAATCATTTTTACTGGTAAAGATGTAGAAAGTTGCAATTAAAAGGGATAAAACATTTCAGTAGATTTGATAACTTTGAAGATTTTTTGTTATTCTTTCTTGGCTATCAATTATCATGATATATCAAAGGAAAAATGGAGTCAAGAAAAACAACAATGGAAAAGGTTAACATTTTTGTCACAAGAGCATCAAATTTAAAAAGTTTTCAATTACCTGGTGTTCTTTCACACTGTAACCTTAGGCATTCTTCTGTTATTGAAATATCCAATAATTCCTTAAATCGACTGATAGTTTCTTCTAATTCTTCATCTTGGAACATGTAGTCACAGAACTGGAATATACTTTGAGGTAAAGTTCCAAACACTCGAATTGGAGTGTCAAAAACAGTTTTGGTTGCTAAAAAAATAAAACAGATAAAAACTAAGATATTGCATTCAGATAATTCATTCATCATTTTGTGATGATAACATTTTAGTTTTAAAAAATGTGAGTAAGCAGAAAAAAAAAAAATCAGTGAAAGTAAAGAAATGTAGGCATAATCCTATGTTTAAATAAATAAAAGATTTTTTAAAAATTCATAAAAAAATGAAACAAATACTCGTATACAACAAAAAGAGAAAAGCAAGTGAAGGCAGCAGGTCTTAAAAGAGAAAATTGTAATAGTTTGTGAGAAAAGCAAAATTTATAATTTATGACAACATTTTACTTATTTTTTCTAAATGAAGATTGTCAATTATTATTTATACCAATTTTAACTCATATTTTTCTTCATCTCTTTAAAAAATTTTGGTTGATTTTTAATCACAACTCACTTAGGTTGTTTTCTTCATGACAGTCAGGAAAATTATGTATCATTGTTTTCAAAACATATTCTTGAGTTGTGGTTAAAATACTAAGAAAATTAATGATGATGAAGGCAAATTCAGTAGCAAAAAGGAACAAAAAAGAAGAAATGCTTGCAGCAAAACTGACATTTAGTAGTGACTTTGGTTTGGTTGGTTTTTATAGCATATCAACCATTGTAAGTTATTTAATGCTAAATCCTCTTTATACATATATATTAAATATATAGGATTTGGTTTGGTTGGTTCTTATAGCATATTAACCATTCTAAGTTATTTAATATAGTTTATTTAATGCCAAATCCTTTTTATAAGTATATATTAGATATATATGATTTGGTTTGGTAGGGTTTTATGGCATATCAACCATTGTAGTTTATTTAATGCCAAATCCTTTTTATGCATATATATTAAATATATGATTTCTAGATAACATTTTTAAATGAGCCTGAGCTAATTTTTTTTTTTTTTTTTTACACAGTTAAATGGTTTCACTTACTTCTATCTAATACAAATAATTCTATATACAATTAATCATTTGTTTGCGCACAGTTAAATATTTTCAAGTCTTACCAATTAACACTCACAATTTCATTAAATATCCATTTGTTTACACACAGTTAAATGATCAAACAGTTTTATTTCAAACAATTCAGTTTGGCAATAGTACAGTTTTTTTGTTTACACACAGTTAATGTAAAACGGTTCTATTATAAACAATTCAGTTTAGCAGTAGTACATAGTTTAGTTCTATTCAACCCATAGATAGGACCCTATCAGGTACTACCACTTTGAGCAATAGTGGACTTGGGACTGACGGCAATAAAGGGATACTCTGTATTCCTTAAAGCTCCAGCATTACTGAAGCCTCACCATCAGATTGTTTAGTGTAATATATCAGGACACTCGTTAGGGAAGTCTTATCCCTTTGCAGAGATGCAGTTGGTGTATTTTGCAGCTCCAGCTGACAGGGCCATTCAGGAGTGACATTGGTAATGTCTCTTTTGAGACTTTTCTATAGTTCAAAGTTTTACAATTGTTTGTTAGAAACATCCCAAATTTGACAAGGAATTTTTTGTTTAATACAGGAAGAAAAAATGTATACTTCCAGGGTGAAAAAGATTTTTCTAAAATAAAGTTTCAAAGCAAAAAAAAGAAAAGAAATTATTTGATTAATTTCTATGTATATTAAGAACCCCCACCACCACCAAAAAAAAAGAAAAAAAAGAAAAAAAAAAGACAGTCCTCTAAAACAACAATTTTTGATATATTAACAAATGACTGATCTTCTTCATTTAATATGAGTAGTTTACAGAAATGTGTACCTTAAGAATCTGGAGATTATTATATTTTTTTCTATTTAGCCTTACAATTTGCACTTAAAACGAATGAATGTTTGAAGTATTTTAAAGAAATCTCTTCTGACAACTGAATATACTAACCAGCATCTTCTTCAATGACATTGATGTCTTCACAGAGGAGCTCACAACGAGAAATCAAACTCCGAATGACATCACACTTTATAGCCTGTGTACAAAAAATACTTAATGAATGAACATATGAAAAAAAAAAAAAAAGAATTAAGAAATGTTCTTGAGTCCAAAATTTGATTTCCTCATTTAAATAAGCAGTTTTCTTTAAGAATAATTAACATAGTAATATTTGTAATAAAGTTGACATGAAGTGTTTATTTGTATCAGACATGGATGTTCAAATAAAAAGGGGAAGGAATGAATTTAGAGAAGAAAAAAAGATGAAATTGAACAGCAACCCAAATTTTGATGAAAGCAAAGGGAGATATTTTACAAGCAAAAACACAGACAACCAAAAGCTGTTCTTTTTTTTATGAAAGATGATAAAAAAACTTTTTCTATCTTGAAAGAAATAACTACTTGTTTTCTCTTCTTCAACAATAGATTTATTTCAAATATTTACTTTTTATATCTTACAAATAACTGATATACAAATAGTTTGGTTTTCAAAGTTTTAAAAACTTCCTTATATGGAGATTATGAAATTTTAAATATAACTTGTTTTTTTTTTTGATAGATTTCTGTTGTTCATTTAAAACTTCTTGACTTTCAAGAACAGGGTATGCAGTTTTCACCTACTGCTCCTGTTTTAGAAAAAAAAAAAAAAAAATTTTTTTGACACATTTTCAGCCAAATATTTAGAAATTGTACACAAAAAAAAAACTAAATAAACAATGTACATGATGCATAAAATTTACTTTAGTGAACTACTAAATAATGAAAATTAACCTAGTATTTTGGAAATCAATTTTTTTAAAGCACTAAAATCACAATTGACCTGAACTCCTTCCTTTACTGTGGCTTTTGGGTAAACATAAGCATAAGTCGACATAACTCCTCGGATCCATAAACTTGAGGAACATTCATTCACTGTTACAGTTGAAGGCATATCGTCCTAAAAAGGTAAAAAATAAATCAGAGTCAAACAATTTGTCAAATTAAACTAAATTAACAGCATAGAAAACTAATAGAATTTTATAGCAATACCTTCAAAGTTTATTCCAAAATAATGTTTATTATGATAAATTATCATTTATAACAACCAAAAAAGGAGTATGATAAAAAGAATAAGTTAGGTTAAATTTTTTTAAAAACATATCAACTTTTGGCGGTCATTTAATGACAAAATCAGTTTTTTTCAAATATTGGTGTGTGTGAGTAGGGAGGTATTTTGGCATTTCAGTTTGAAAACAGATCATTTATAAAGGATTTTTTAAAAAATGTTCTTTTTAAAATGGTGCTAAAATTTCCTTTATAGGTTTATTTTTTTGAGCTATTTGAATGATTGGATTGGATTGGTTTAATTGAATAGGTTTTTTAAGTTATTTGTTAATGATTTAATTGTATCAAACTGAACTTATTGCAGCTTTCTAATATATCTTTCATGGCGTAGAGCACTTAACATGCAGTGGTTGTTGTAGGAGAGGAGCTTAGTTTTCAGGAGGAATGAGTTTGTCATATATGTATGCCATGCCCTATAAACATGCTAGCTGTAACAATTTCTTCCCTTCTTAGCTTTCAACATTCTGTATGTCATTCACTAATAATTGGTTATAAATCTGTGTGGGATTTTAGTTCCATTTATTTGTAGCAATATTTAGGTAGCTCAATCTGCTGTTTCATTCCCATCAATGTCAATATGGCTACGTATCCAGGATGAAGGTTTTGTTTTGGAAAACAATATGAATTCTGTTTATCATTTTATCAATTAATGGATTTGTTAGGTTTCGGTTTTTCAGTACAGTGTGGATTTTGAATCTAAGACGATGATGTATAGGTTGGGTTGGGTTTCTTGTTGTAACATCCACAGCTAGTTCAATGGCTGTGATCTCAGCAGTGTATATTGATGACCCATATAGTTGTCACTTTAGATATTGTTGGTTTCTGAAAATGGTGGCACTTCCTTCTCTGTTTCTTTCTTTTGAACCATCAAAATGTCATTTGCATTTAGTCAGAAAAAGAATATTTTTGATTATTTGGAAATGTTCCTGAAATGTGACGGACTTTGTTTTTGGGTGTTCGGCTGGACCCAGTAAAATATGTGGTTATTTTAAGAGCCAAGGTGGAAGGTTTTAGAAACATAATATTCATTGTCTTGTGTCTATTTCTGTTATGAGTTTTTTGGCGCAGAAACTGAATGGCATAATTGTGGTCCTATGCTAGTCACAGTACTTGATGAGATGACTTAGTTCTGTGACTACCACATGTGTCTCCAGTTAGATGTTCAGTCAATGGTTCTGTACCTATGTTGTGTTTTCAAAGATCTACAGAACTTGGGATTGATGGCACTTTGGAGCTTTCTCATTGCATTGGCCGGCTGTTGGTTGAAACAGGTTGCCGGGTGTTGACAACTCAAAAGACTAGAAAAATTCTCCGTTGATAACAACAAATATTTATTGAAACAAAAATGTGCAACAAAAAAAAAAAAAAAAAAAAAAATATCATTTTAGTTTTGGGAGGGAGAAGACAGTGGTGATTTGACTATTTGTTTTGTAGTTATCAGTAGTGATGGCTGAATTCAGGATCTTTTGGCTTTCCTAGAGAGGCATTTTAGTGTCTTGGAGAGAATTCTTTCATCTTTTCTCTGGTCCCTCTAGTTTATAGAGGATTCTTCTGAAAATAACCATTTTTGATTGGCTAAGTAATCCCAATTTCAATCCACCTGTGAGAAGGGCCCCCCTTATGCATTAGATCCTGGCTCACTGGCTTCAGTGGGGTAGGCTCTGCATTGGAAATGTGTGGGTGACTCCCAGACAGATTCTAAGTCCTTGGTTCTAGATAGACGGTAGTTTTTGGAGCTATAGCTTGTGAGCAGTACTGTAGACAGTGCAACCATAGAGATCTGTTGAGCCATAGTAACACTGCCTGATACAGCTTTTAAGAGGTCCAAGGTGTAATGAGTCAGTCAGTTGACTTAACACCCCCAAAGCGAGTAGAGGTGGGGGCATGTGTAGAAACTATGATTGGTAGCTGGCTTGTCTATGCAAATGCAAAGGTGTTTTGCATCGGGAAGTTATGAAGCTCTATGTAAAGAGCTGGAATGAGAGAATGACAGAGACATTCTAAGAAGTGTAGACTGTGCGTGTTGCTACGGCAGTAGGGGAGAGAGAGAGACGGGATTTTTTTTGTTTTGTAACACATTTCAACACAAGCTATTTCGGCAAACCTCAGACACTGACTTATGCTTTTTCTGAACCCCGTAGCAACGGCAAGGAGACCTTTTAACCTGCAGTTGATTCCTGAGTTTGGAGGGGCCACATTGGATGAACATAGTGGCTTGAACTAGCAGATGAAGAAAAGGTCAAGCACATTCCCCTTTTGAGGTTGACGGGTGGGGCTCTCACTGTGTATCAGCAACTCAGCAAAGAGCAGATATCAAGGAAATCAAGCGTGCCCTCACCACTGCATTTGCTGTAGATGCGTTTGTGGCATTTGAAAAGTTTGTGACATGGCGACTTTGCAATGGAGAAATAGTCAATGAATTCTTGGCAGCACTCAAAAAACTGGCTCGCCAGGTTAGAGAAAGACCATTTGAAAAATGGATAGCTTGTGCGTTTTTTGCTGGGTTGCCATAGCATGTCAGGCAGCAGATAGAGCTTGGTTGAGTGCTGGTCTCCTTGCCAGGCAAATGAACATATGAAATGCTACCCATGATTAAACTGCTCATTGATGGACTGAGATGCACGGCCCTAATAGACTTTGGGTGTTCAAAAACATTAATGAGCAAGTCGGCGTGTTGTTCATGGAGACATAGGGAAGCAAGGGTTGTAACTACTGACGGAAAAACCTTTACCAGCCTGGGTTTTTGCACAGTGGAGCTGAAAATCGACAATATATGCCTGGTAACCGTGGAGGTATTGATTGTACACCAAACCTTGTTAGGGCTTGACTTCCTGCTAGGAGTCGATGTGAATGCAAAGTTGGGAGGAGTCCATATAAGCGGCTGAGGGGAGGTGAGCTTTGCAGCTGAGAACGTGCCTCACAGGGCCTCCATTGCAATAAACAAACCTGACTTCAGCATAACTTTCGACCACCACAGGCGCGTATGGACCACAACATGGAAGTAGGCAGGTGGCCGAATGCCTGCACCACTGAAAAATAAAATAGCAGAGTACCCGGTTCCAGAGCATATCAGGAGCGGATATGAAAATGAATTGCAGGTCTGGATAGCGAACGGCTGCTTTGTGCCATACCCTGAGGAGAAGCTTGGGCCACCTCGAGGACCGATTCCTTTGATAACAATAGTGCAAGAGAATAAGGACACTGCCAGCATAATACTCCAATTGGAGTCCATCTTTTATGACCAAGGCCCACCTGCCGAAATATTAACAGACAATGGTGCAGCATTTTTTTTCAGAGCAATTCTCACGGCTCCTGAGAAATTGGGGTGTTTGGCTTCGGTTCCAGTGTGCTTAGGTGCCGGCAGGAACCAGCATAGTAGAGAAGAGCTACCAGTCTATAAAAGTGATTGCAGCCAGGAAGTGATGTTCAATCTCACAAGTGGAATATTAGTATAATGCGACACTGAAGGACGGTGTTTTGCCTACAACAACACTGACGTCTATCACTTACGGCTACAAGGCATCAACATCACAATGTCTCCTTGCAATGCGCAAGGAAAATACAGAATTGGTGACATAGTGTGGGTTAAGACTCTGCACAGCAAATGTACAGACAAGCTTAGAATGGAGCATGTTACCAAGATTATCAGCCTGCAGTCAGTGTGAGTCAATGGTGTGCCTTGCCATGTTAAAGACCTGCTGCCAGTTGTAGGGTCAAAACCATCATCAGATGATGAAACAGACTCTGAGGATAGTGCATGATTGGAGTATCTAAAGTTGGATCCACTGAGCATTGCCTCAGACATCAGCACCCTACCTGTGGACGCCACTGTGTTCAGATGCAGATGGCAGCTTAACATACAAGACTTCATCCGAAGACGAATCCCCTGCCATCCCGTACAGGAGAAGTGCCTGGTAGCAGAGGCCTGCCCGGAGTTGCACAGTGTGCGATCACAAGAGAGGGGCACGAGATTAATCTGGAAGTTTGCCACCTTGGAGCAAGCGAGTTCAAGCCTGTGTAGTCATCCTGATATGTCAAGCATACAAGTTGTTTATATACAGTCACTAGGCAGATGCGACCTTCTATCAAGCTGAGAAGCTTTGTGATCTTAAGATCGGGGGGGGGGTAATGAGTCGGTTGGTTGACTTGACATCCCCAAAGCGAGTGGGGGTGGGTAGGCGTGGAAACTGATTGGTAGCTGGCTTGTCTATGCAAATGGGTGATGTTTTGCATAGGCAAGTAACCCAGCTCTACATAAAGAGCTGGAATGAGAGAGTGACAGAGACATTCTGAGAGGCGTAGACTGTGCACATCAATACGGCAGTAGGAGAGAGACGGGATTTTTTTGTTTCATGACACATTTCAACACACAAGGTCTGTAAGCATCTTTTCACAAATAATTAATATTGGCTTTAAAATTTAGTTTATTGTCAAAGATTATTATGAGGTATTTTGTCCACTAAACAGCTGGTATATTATAACTGTTTATTTAAAGTTAAGGATCAGGGTAAAGTGAACTTTTGTTACAATACAATATATACAGTTTTGGACTTTGAGAAGCAGAGTTATTCTCATTGTATTACCTTTCTATTTTATTTAGACAGTTTTGTAACTGTCTTTCTTTTATTGCCATGAAATGATGAACGGTTATTGGTTGCATAGTTTTGTTTCATTTATCATAAATCTGTTAAATTTTTTTTTACCTTCTTACCTTTCATATAAGTTAGGTTCACTGTAGCCAAATAGATGGTATCTTTTTAACTTATTCTATCAGCACAAAGCATTGATAGTTCGTATTTGTTGGCATATTTTATAAATCACTTTTCTCATCATTTTTATGGGGCTATTCCAAATTTTAAAAATTCAGATCATAATTTCTCCGAAAATATTCATTATCATTAAAAAACTTGTGTGTCACACTCATTTCAGCTTGTTTAAAAGAGAATCTTCAGTATGTAAACAAAATAAAACATTTCATTAAGCTTTAAAAAAAATTTTTTGATTAAAATTAAGAAGTCAATGATCAATATCAGTTAAAAATTTCTTAATAATATTAGTTTCTACTTACATGAGGAACCAACAAATCCACTGTATAAGTATGAAGAACATTTCTTTCTCTGTTTTTGTTTTTAGATTTTTTGCCATCAGATACTGAAAATGGATTTATATTTTCATCTGGATTCCTCAGGTATCCTCCAATAGTTGCCATACCATTCCAAATGCTTGTACAAAATGGTTCAATTCCAGCCTGAAATTATAACAGAAATTATCATTTTGGAGTTTGTTCACTTGGGGATTCCTTTTTCATCAAATCAAGCAAAAATTTCCACAAATTCAAATGAAAATATCAAATGTTCATTTTACTTTTAAAAAGTTTTACAGTGGATATCAGCAGGTACAACATTCAATCATTGATACAAGCAGAAAGAAATGAAAAATGTAGAAAATATATATTTAAAATGACCTTAATTGTTAAAAAAAGACATTAAATAAAAGCAATAAAATTTACCAGAATTTTTTTATTAAAAGAACTGTTCTGCATAATTTTAGTCACACTGATTGGGAGGTCAATAGCAATGAAGGCTTCAAGTTTAATCCAGTTGTCAAGAATGTTCTGAAATTTTAAATCAGCAAGTTTTGGTAAATTCTGAAATGAAATTTAAAAAAAAAAATCAATTAATCATTGAACTTTTTAAGTGATATAAAATGACAGAAAAACTTGTATATAAAAGGATTGTACTAAAAAAATTGTATATTCAATTTTACATTTAGCCATAATTATCAGATAGAATTAAAAAAAAAAAAAGAAAAAAAAAAAAAAAGAATTTAGAAATAAAAAAACAAAAAGGAGTAAATCCTAATGTTTTTCAGCAGAAAGAAAAATGTTTTTGTTTATAACATTTGAATAAATATCTATTATTAGCAGAATTACTTGAAATCAGCTCATTAAAGATTCATTGTAATTTTTACAAAATTTCTTACCTTGATATCAGAGACATCAATTGTTCGACATGTGTATCTGAGATATAAAAAAAAGAAGAAAAATTGGAATATTTTCATAGAGAACCCTTACTAGGCATCAATCAACAGGTCATCAATTGTTACTTTTTTACAACAACATTTACAACTAATCATAGAAGAGGTACAAATACAGCTGGACTATGTTACATTCAATACAGTTCACAATGGAAAAGGAAAAAAAAATCAGCTGGCCTTCATGGATGTATCATTCACTGAGAAAATATTCAAAAAAGCAGTCTATGTGACATTAAGTCAATAATATTTAGAAGTGATTCAACTGTTCAGAGAGACCCAAGTGTATTGGATATGTGACAATAAAATGGATCTGATGGTGAGGCCAGAGATCAGGAGAGTTTTGAGTGTGTTGTGATTATGTTAACTTTGACCTGGAGAAATAATACCTGCTAGGATCCCATCTAGAGACCAAATACCTGCTAGGGTCCCATCTAGAGACCAAATACCTGCTAGGGTCCCATCTAGAGATCAAATAGCTGTTAAGGTTCCATCTAGAGATCAAATACCTGCTAGGGTCCCATCTAGAGATGAAATAAATCTGAGATAATGTTTAAAATGATTTTGAACTACATTAGTACATTCCTTCTAAAAACATTGACATTGCAACAAAGTATAAATTTTTTTTCTCTTTAAAATGCTTGTGAAGATATATTTTTGTACCATATATAATTGGAGACCATATTTGTTGAACTGACTTTGACATGAAATCAGAGGAAGGAGAGTTCCTGTGGCATAAATACTAACGTACAAGAACTGTATGTTTCTTGTCCTGTGCAGTTTCACAGAGAATACAATGACAAAACCTTCTGCTCATTAAAGGTAAGGAACATCAGAAAGACATAATTTGAGGGGAAGAGAATCATTTCAGGCATAGTTGATTATGAAAGAGGGGAAAAAGGGATGTCATGAAACTGTATGGAATGAGGATAAAATAAGAGAACACTGGAAGATTAGAGGACTAAAGGAATCAGCACATATGCTAAACTCTAGCAACCGACTAAATAGGCCAAGTATAGAAATGAACAAAATATAGGAGCCATTAATTGAGAAGGGGAGAGCATTTGATTCTAACGCCAATTAATTGCACGATCAGTAATAAAAAAAGAAAAACAATAACAACATACTCTAGTTCAAGTCTAACAGCATCTTTGAATACAAATGACTTGTCAAACTATTCAAATACTCACTTTGGTTTTGTAGAAATTTACAATATAAAAATAAGCAAAACGTTATCTCCAATGTATATGTGCATGTGTAGCATAGTTGCATTCCTTGGAGATGCCCAAGTTTGCAATGCCGATGCAGCTCATTGCTGGAGGTCTGGTTGTGGGGGGCAAAATTTCAGGATGTGGCAGAGGCAAAAATTCTACTTTCTATCTATGAAATATGTAAATATCTATGAAGAGTTTGCTACTGAAATGAATTTTGGATCAAATGTCATATCTTATCTTTCAGACTTCTTCAAAAGCAATGTATTGAATTGGTAAGGTTTAAAAACATGGAAAATTAATTTACATAAAGAAGGTTCTCAGCAAATGACAATTTCCAAACCATTTTATAAAGTATTTTGAAACAATTTTCTTTTAATACATACAAGAAAGTAAAAAGGTAAAATATTTTGTAATTCAAATAAATCTTGAAAGGTTAAAGCATGATTATTTATAATTGTAATATACAACAAAAATGAATAAAAAAATAATACTTTTTTGCAACTGGACACATCTGGAGAATAATTCGGTCATTAATTGTGGAATTATTTACTGCAACTAACTGGCATTTGACAAGAAGTTTCTGGATAGCAAACAGCATCTGAAATAAATAAGTTTTCAATAAATTCTCTTAAGCTAGGTAAAGAGAAAAATCTTAGAATTTTGTTGAAAAATTAAATTCAATTTCATTCAATATGAGAAGAAATAAAATACTCGGGACAAAAATTGAAATTCTTATTTGTAATCTGTAAACAAATTCCATGTATTATTGGGCTTAGTATCATTCTCTTTGTTGTTCAACTTTTTGAAAATTCATAAAATCTGACCAATTGTAAGTCGTTTGGTTTCATCACAATTGATAAATTTAGTTAATAAACTTAATTGACTCTAAAATCCTCATCATTAAGGTGTGCTAACAACATGGGTTCCTTTGATACTTCCTCATCATCCATCCCTATCAGCCATCACTCTTGGTAATTCCTCGAGACAGTACCCAGAGCTGAAGAATATAAGTTTTGGCTGGTTGGATAACACTAGTATGCCCATGTGTAAGAGTTCATAAGAGAAGATTGCTAATGAGTTTGTCCTTCTTTTCTAGAAATGCTCATCATGTCTTTCTTGTCTTACAAGAGATGATTTGGGAGATGGGAGGTAATTGGCCATACAGTTGGTGTTTTGTGGGGTGCTGCTTCTAGGATCTGTTTAAAACAGCAAACAGCATAATGACAATAATTCTATTCTATCTCGATAGCTGTTTACCCCAAAAAATGGAAAGGTCAGTCTGAATTCCTAAAATATTGTTTGGAGCAACCTGCACATTCTAAAAGAGAAATAATGTTTTTGCTATTATAGTTTGAATCTAGTAATAGAACTAGTAAACAAATTAATGTATTTGATGTGTTTGTGGCAGAATATTTTTCTTTTCTATAATATGGTTGGTAAAATTTTGTTTTTATAGGAGGTTTGTTTTGGATAACTTAGTTCTTTAAGATTTTGTTTCTAAATTGTTTCAGTTTGTTGAAAGGATTAAATAAATCATCATTATTAGAACAATTTTTTCTTAAATGCTTATAAGTATGGTAGGCTTTCTTTGAAATGTTTGAAAACTCAAAGTGCAGATAATTATGTATATCTGTAGGTCTTGTGTATAGAATTGTTTGTAATTGTTTATTTTCATCAATGTATATTATTAAGGTATCTAAAAATACTAATGATTATGAGGATTTCCAAATTGAATAGAATTATGTTTCATGTTTAAGTTAATGAGGAAATTGTTAAAGTTGTAGTTTAAATAAAAAAAGGTGTAGGTTTCAAACAGAAATGCTCATCCAATTTCTTGTCCACAATGCTGAACACAAAGACCCTTCAAAGAACATCAGTCACTTTCTCACTGCATGTCAATTCTATATGTCCCACTTTTGGTACATCCGGGGGCTTGAAACTTAGTGTGACAATTTCTACCCTTGTACATCTGGAGGACTGAACCAAACCCCATGTCCCAGGAGAAAGGTGAAATCGAACATGAGTAGATATTTTATATACATTAAAGTGGAAATGAGGAGGACTGTGGGAGCATGATCGGAGTGACAACATCTTTTCTCGTGTCTAGGTGATTTTCTTGTATTCCTTGTCCCAGACACATTGTCAAAGAAGTACATAAACAAACAAAAATTAAAAATTTGTCCTATTTACCTGAATTGGCTCATAGGGATATCTCACAGGTAATAATAATAAAGAAAAAGGTATTGACAACAGATTGAGTAATTACTGCACAGAAACAATGTATCGGAATGACTAGCAAAATGAAATTAAACACAATGGCAATTTCAACAGCATATAAAATACATTTATTCTGTTAGCATTCGATTAACAAAATATAAACACATAACAATATATGGGTAAGACTGATCTGAGGAGTGATGTTTAACATGATTACTTAATATAGACAAGGTAGAAAATTATGTTCTATCAGGCTTCTTCTTTGTTGCCCATTTTCCTGAATGTGGTCATACGTTTTCTTCCAAACTGTTTACATCACATTTCTCTTTTCAACTGTTCATGTCACATTTCTTTTTCCAACCATTCACACAGTGTATCTCTGATCAGCTGAGTCTTGCTCAGTCAGCTGGGGCTGTAGAATACACCAACTGCACTTCTTCAGACAGGGGTAAGACCCCTCCCCAACGAGTGTCCTGATATGACACTAAACAATCTGATGGTGAAGCTCCAGTAATGCTGGAGCTTTGGGGAATACAGAGTACCCCTTCCTTGCTATTGCTCCCAGATTCACTCTGGCCCGGAGTGGTAGTACCTGATAGGATCCTATATATGGGTCAAGTAGAACTAAACTGCATACTTATGCTAAACTGAATTTCTTGGTATAGAACTGTCTTTGACATTGAAACTATACTCACACTAAACTGAATTGTTTGAAATAGAACTGTTTTGACATTTAACTGTGTGTGAACAAAAACTGTACTGATATGAAAATGAATTGTTTGAATTGGAATTGTTTGACTAAACTGAATAGCTTGAAATAGAAATGTTTTTGACAATTAAACTGAATTATTTGAAATAGAACTGATTATCTGTATAAAAATAGATTTGGCATTAAATAACCTACAAAGGCTGATATGCCATAAAACCCAAACAACCAATCAGCTGAGACATTTCTAGCTAACCCTCCCTACCTTCTAATTTATGCTGGCTTGGCAGAAAAGGGTCTCATTCTTTCTACTTCAGGGGTTTCTGGTCAGCAACCTCCCACTACTCCTCTCCAAATGTGTCTGTTGGTTGCTGCTAGTGACCGTCACAAGTATATGTAACAAAATGCATAAGAGACTAAAAAAGGAGACAGTCATCACTTTCCTACAAAGAAAGATGAATGCAAACTATTTGTGAGCAAAGAGAGAAACTGCTACAGAATATGACTTTTTATTGTGAGCTATCTTCAATCACAGGTCTGTACTCCAGTACTTATTGATAAATAAATACTCGGGTAGAAATCTGTACTCCAGGATTTAATGTATAGTGTTGTTTATAATCGATTATTTTCATCAATTTATATCATGGTGTCTAAATATTCTATGGAATGTTTTGTAATCAAATCTAATAGAATATTTTGGGTTTAAATTAGTAAAGAAATCGTTTTGTTCTCCTATATAAAGAGAATATTATTTATGTAAGCAGAGGAAAAGAAAAACAGTTGTTAGGATATATATGAATTTTGTCAAATTTACCTGTATATATTTGATGGTATATGACAATACATCAACTGTACTCATAACTTTTGATTGGTTAGTTGATTGGATTTTATGGCATATCAACCTTTGTAGGTTATTTAACCCCAAATCCAATATGTCAATAATCAGTTCTATTTAAAACAATTCAGTTTAGCATGAGTACACAGTTTAATTGTCAAAAACATTTTTATTTCAAATTATTCAGTTTATTCAAACTGTTATATATAACAATTCAGTTAAGTGTAAGTATAGTTTCAATGTCAAAAACAGTTCAACTTCAAACAATTCAGTTTAGCATAAACACGCAGTATAAATTTAAGTACAGTTTAATTGTCAAAAACATTTCTATTTCAAACAGTTCAGTTTAGCCTAAGTATGCTGTTAGTTCTATTTAACCCATAGATAGGACCCTATCAGGTGCTACCACGCCAGGCCAGAGTTGATCTGGGAGCAATGGCAACGATGGGGTGTTCCGTATTCCCCAAAGCCCCAGCATTACTGGGACCTCACCATCAGATTATTTAGTGTCATATCCAGGACACT
This sequence comes from Sepioteuthis lessoniana, assembly GCA_963585895.1. NCBI lineage: Eukaryota > Metazoa > Mollusca > Cephalopoda > Myopsida > Loliginidae > Sepioteuthis > Sepioteuthis lessoniana. Next base: position 545,358 of record OY757937.1, on the reverse strand, counting down.
CATTGGGGGGGGGTCTTACCACTCTGCAGAGGTACAGTCAGTGTATTCTACAGCCCCAGCTGACTGGGCAACATAACTTTTAATTTGTAGGCATTTTTAAATCAACAGGTCATCAAATGTTACCTTTTTACTACAATACCATGTAGCCGAGATACATAGAAGAAACCTTCATATTTTCATATGACCAGGAAGAAATACAAGGCGATTATATATTTACTCCCCAAAAAATACAAGATAAATGAACTCAGGCAGGTTTAGTATTCATAAGTATAAATATTTTTTTTAATATTATTTTTAAGATGTATTTCTTTTGAGTATTCTACTGAAGAGGTGTTAGAGAATTTCCAGTAAAATTCTGAATTGTGTAAATGGTCATTAGCTTCTATAAAGTCTTCTATATGCCAAAAATAGCTCTGCTTTATCAACTCTGGTTATAATTAAGTCATCTCTCTGTGAATCTTAAGTGCTTTATGTTTCTTGTGGGTTTGCAGCAGACTAAATGTGATATAATTTGGAGAGTGCTCAATATCTGTGATAGAGGCACATTTGAACCTTATAAAAAAGAGAACAATACACACTTCTTCAAACCACCTACCCTCACTTATCAAACAAATCCCAAAATCAATTAGCTGCAAACTATCTGATAATTTTTCCAACATTGAAATTTTCAACAAATACAAACACATATAAAATAACACTAAAAAAGAGCGGTTATAGACAAACACTAGAATAAACACCTCCAAAAAGCAAACCAAAACACAGAAATAGAAATATAACTTGTTCAACCCACCTTACAACAAATGCATAACATCAAACATCAATAGGGCTTTCCTAAATCTAATAAGCAAGCACTTCCCCAATCATAGCCCCCTGGCTAAAATTTTCAACAGAAACAATATAAAAATCAGCTACATTTGTACAAGTAACATATCTCAAATCATAAAAGGCCACAACAAAAAAAATCAAAACCATGTACAGCATCATACACTCCAACAAACAATGCAACTGTAGGGATAAAGAAACATGCCCCCAACTAGAAAACTGCCTACAGAAAAACCAACAGCTCAGTCAAGCAGTACATAGGTGCAATGGAGGGTACTATAAAACAAAGAATATGTAACCATCAACTTTCCTTCATCAACAGAAAAAACTTTTGAATATTGCAAAACTAGTCCTTTATAATTATTATCATCTGAAATTGTTCAGCCTCTAGTAAATTCTGATATTATATAGGTGAGTAGGTAGATATTTCTTTTAGAGGATGTTATATATGACAATAACATAACAACCTAACAAAAAAAGACTATGAAGCACTTCAGAGACTCATAAAAAGAGATGACATGATCATAACCAGTGCAAAAAAAAAAAAAAAAAAAAAAAAAAAAAAAAAAAAGGTAGAACTCAAATCATTTTTAATAGAAAAGAATATCTAAAAGAAACAAATAATCATTTAATACAACAATCTGATATTTTACCAGGAATTTCCAAATGACTCTCACTCTGTTTGAATATGCTGACTGCATTTCCAGCCCATGAGTATCTTGTTCATGATATTAAACTGCATCCAGTGGTGAGAGTCCAGGTCTGCAGCTCTAGAGAATGTAAAGCCACTAAAAAGTTTTGCAATATTCAAGTACACGAGAATTTGTGGCTTGTATACCACATGATACTGGCTCATTAGAGTATAGTGTTTGCCAATGGCCTGGGAGACTAGGGTTCAGACCCAGGTAGAGTCACACCAAAGACTCAAAAAATGGTACTTTATGCCGCCTTGCTTAACACTCAGCATTATAAGGTATGGATCAAGGGTAAAGTGGAGCAATCCTGGGGAAGGAGTAGTGCCCTCCCGTACACCTCAGTGTAGTAGCTATTGAAAAGGGAGCCTTCAGGTCACACTTGACTACAGTCCCCAACTTTACTTTACTTTTATACCACATGACTGAAGTAGTTCAAGCTGTGGGAGGTATCTGTGCCAACACATCGTGCATTACTTCATACCATGTGTGATTTGAAAGCCACACAGATGAATGCATAACAGTCTAATTTGGGAACTTATGCTTTACAGATATAAACTGGGCCAAAAAGCTGTGGAAATAACCAAAAACATCTATTGTGAAAAAAAAGGTGCAGTTAATCCCAGTAAGCAGATAGTTCAAGAAATTTTGCTCAGGTTGCAAGAACCTTGATGATCAGACAAGAGTCAAGTAGGTCAATAAGTGTTGATTTTGAGGCTGTGAAACAAGTCACAGAGCAAACTTGAAGAGTATCAAGCAAGGGCACCTCTGGTGGTGTTACGGTTAGCAAGCTAGACTAGCAAACCTACACAAGTGAGTTCGAGTCTCATTGGGCGCCCCATTCATTCGGCCTTGTGCCACATCGAAGCAAAGAGCTTCGTAAATTACTTGAAGAGTATCAAGCAAGCTCAGCATCTCACAGTCCCTTCACAACCTCAAGAAATGCATCTTAAGCTGCTGAGTTGTGTCTCACATAAACAAAATATTGCAAAACTTTTGACTCATCCAAGTAAAATCAACCCTATCTTTTATGATAAATGTAATAAAAAGATTCAGAAAATTTGTGGTTGGTATATAACAAGAAATTTTTCAGAAGTAAAACCATCTCACAAAGATTTCTACATAAATTCATTTGTCCAAAAACTGTATATACAACATCTTATGCAGTTGTAGTTTGGAATATGAAGAAGAAAATACTCCTTCTCCCACATCCCATTAAAGGTTAGGTTCTTTTGTTTAATGGCATATCAACCTTCATGGGTTATTTAATACCAAAGTCATCCTTTCAGAAGAACAGCAGTGATGCTATTTAACCCTTAGTGGGGAGGTTAAGGGGGTTCATGCCTTTCCCAAGGGCATTTGTCTGAAAGTGAATGTAATAGTAAGACTGGAATTTGAAATTGCTTACTATGATTCCGCAGTCCAGCACTTGAACCATTACACCACAATGACACCTCCACCTCATTAAAGATTAGATCTGAAGATTGTCAAAAGACAATGAAATCAAATATAGCAGACCTTATATGGAAAGTAAAGGAAGTGTACCATTCTCTTTGAATGAAGTTAAAATAACTGTAATAAACTGTGAACTACATAAGATGCAATACAAATAAGTTTTATTGCAAAAACAACACAAGTAAACCAAGTATGGAGATTAGTTCTATATATATATATATATATATTGAAAGTGTCCTTGAACCTAGGTAAGTTTGGTTTTGGATCCGTAGTTGATTTTTTAATACTAGGGCCCCAAAAGAATGCACCCCTAGTTGACCCATCAAAAGAGTGGGGGTGATGCAGTTGGAATTAGAATCATGATTATCTTTCATTTGCTGATTTTTCATCATCAATAAATGCCAACCCTTATAGATGAGCAGCAGTATTTTCGTGACTGTTTGATCCTGGGCCATTGACCTATGAGGCTCATCCAGTCAGTATCAGGTGAAGTGTGTTGTTAACCGGCTTCTGGATACATCCACCTTGTTTCACATTCACCAGCTGCACCCCATGGTTTCCAATGCTACAGGCTTGTACAAGTCATATAACACCTGATATCCTGTGACAAGCAAAGGCAAGATGACTGAACAAGTATGGAGGTAGCATGTTTTATTGCAGTGGAGTTTTTTTTTTTAAATCTAAAAAAATATTTTTCTAACTTTTAACTTAAAGTCCAACTCATTTTATTTTAATTAGGGTTTTGAATACATACCGTAAAAAATAGCATAAATACTGGTTTTTCCAATTATACACAAACATACAACATACACATTGAATGTGTGGCTATTAAATAATGAGACTAGGTTTATCTAAGTTCAACTGAATATTAAAAACATGCTTACCTGAATTATTTTACTTTGAGCATTGTCTATCATTTGTAAAGGAGCAACGACAAAAATCCCAATAACATCCAAACCACCAGGCAACATCCGTGTTACCTAAAAAGAACAAAAAATAAAAGGAAAGAACAAAAAAATTATATTTTTGAGACAAAGAAGAATCAAAGATAAAAAGAATTTTTTTATCATCAAAATCCATCAACGTGTGCTCCTAACTCTGTTCCTAAAGATTGTTAATCCACAAAAAATCTTGCTCCGCCAATTGAAGATATACAACTTAATCAGGTGTATATACCAGGGTTGGCTGAAAAGTTCATAGGCTGACCAAGACACTATTGTGGAATGTGGTCAAATGAGGTTTATAGGAGAGTCAGCTGAAAAGTTCAAAGGCAGATACTTTTACGGAATATGGCCAAATAAGGTTCATTTTTCAACATAGTTCCCCTTGTGGTCCACACACTTCTTCCATCAGTGTTGCAGTGCTTGGCTCTGATTGGCCAAAAAAGTTATCAACAACAGATATGAATTTTGCAGCAAGTGTTTATTAAAAACCTCCATTATTCATTTGAGGTGGTAGCTATAACACCAATCAATTTCAAGAAATACACTGGATTTACAATGAAAAAATCTACAACAGATGTTGATTTTAAAGTCTTGATTGACTAACACCGACACATTTGATGTGAAAATATCTCACTGTTCTCACTCGTCCCATAAGCCGGTTTTGATTATGGAATGTGTGTCTCTAGCAGGATTAGCCTAGTGGAGCCCATCCTTCTCCAGGTCTACAACTGGTTTGAATTCAATATTTTCCTTCTCTTAGACTAGTTGCCTTAGCAAGGTTAAAGAGCTGAGTCTGCCCTACAACTTTTCGCATAGGTGGAGGGAGAAGAGTTGGATTCATACCTTTCCCAAGGAATTTAGAACTATGAACAGCCTTGTTCAGGATTTGAACCTGGCTTGCTGAGTCCATTTCCAATAACTACAAGTGCTTCCATATGAAAATCTTGCATAAAGCATCCAAAATTTTTTCAATTTGATGATAATGATAATAATAATAATGATAATATAGTTAACAAAAATAGAGAAAGTGCTTCTTTTGTTACAGGCATAAGAGAGGTAGATAGTCTAGTGGAATCAAATAAACCATTCCACTGTTGGATGTATTAGAAAATTGTCACTTGATCCCTGAGTAAGAAATATCTTAAACTCCTACTTTTATTACAGGTAGATTTCATAAAAAAAGAACCAGCATTTTTTTTTTTTTTTTGTAATTTGGTTCCAAATGTCATTTCAAAAGTGATAAACTCTTTAAACACTATTACTGCTGTAACCCATTCAAAGGTCCAAAGCTTCATAGGGGGGTTTGTACATCACTTATGCAAGTGTTTTGCTTCTTGATTCCAACTGACTAAAACCAAAAACAAAATCCTTTTCTCTTTTCTGTCATGTGACAAATCAACAAACCAATTGGTCAGAATCCATTTTCTTACTTTGTTCTCTAATTCTTACACTGGAACATATTCACTACCGACAACCTCTAGCCTGTTAATCACCATTTCTATAGGTTGTGACATGCTAAACCTACCGCCATTATTTTGCGTAACGATTCCTTGGAGACATTTGTAGCATAACGATTATCGTCATAGAAAATGGACACAGTGACCCAAGTTCAACTCCTGAATAAGGCTGTTTGTTTTTCATACAGTGCTAATACTTTTGGGAAAGGTAGGCAGCTAACAATTTTTCTCCCAGCTATGGGTAAATAGTAGAGTAAACTGGGCTCTTTAATCCTGGTATGACAACTTGTCTAGGAGAAGGAAAATTTTGAATTCAAACCTGTTAAACACTGTTTAAAAATTGTCCGTGTGGCATTCTGTTCATAACAAAGGGGTTGGGTAAATTACAAAACAAAAGTCTTTTTACCTGTTTTGCATGTGTTGCCAACCACTGGTTGTTCATTTCACCCAATGTGCTTGGCTTTGCTGTACTTTTCTTTGTGGGAGGAATTTCTTGTTCCACATCAGACACTTCATCTTCAACTGGGTCAGGCGTTTCAGCCATATGCAAGACATAATCTTTCTGGCTGGTCATCTAAAAATTTGCAAAACAAATTTTAAAAAAATCAATACTCAATGTTTTTTTAAAATCTAATAATCCATAAAAACTCTCATATTTAATATAATTATTCAAATATATATAGAGAGATATTGTTAGTCTATATCAGGCTAAAGAAGGACTTTACTTTCACGACTAATTTTAATAGACGAAATTTATATTTACAAAGCCCAGCAGTGTGACATAGCATTCCCTTTATATAAACAAGACTCCGGCGGTGAAAACACAGAGTTCATTTTACGAAGCTCTTAGAGCGAGGCTCCCCAAGGCTGAATCCTACATTCCATGGTCACATTTGCCTTACTTCAAGGCTGAGTCCCACTTCTCGTGGTTGTATTTGCCTTGCCTCAAGGCTGAATCCCACTTGTGGTCGCATTAGTCTTGCCTCACCTCAAAAACGTCCTTTTAAGAACCATTAGAGGTCTCCTTCTGCGGATTGGAATATCTCTGATGGTCCTTACAGACTCGTCGAAGCAGACGGCCAGGCGACACACACAAAGAGGATTCTAAGACCATTCGGTCAGTTCTGTTGTCTGTTTAACTGTGCAGCGCTAAAGGCACGGGTTAGCCTTTAGCTACTGCTTCCCTATCTGCGAAGAGCTAAGATACTGCCAATCTTAGCTGCGGCCCCCTGGCCTGTTCGCTCGATACTGCAGAATTTTGGCATGGCAAAGCCTTAGCTACCATCTCCGATACGTCCACACAGCTTTGGTATGGTAAAGCCTTAGCTACCATCTCCGATACGTCTGCACAGCTTTGGCACGGCAAAGCCTTAGCTATCGTCTCCAATACGTCTGCACAGCTAGGGGCATGACAAAGCCCTAGTCTCACTGATTCACTTGCTCAACTTCGTATGTTCTAAGGCCTGGCAAACCTTAGCCACGGTTTCCCTGTCCGTTCACTTGGTCTGCAGTTCTAAGACATGGTTTTAAGTCTTAGTTACCACGCTTGCTCGACTCTACAAGACCAAGCTGCCAACACCAACTTCGACCATGACGCTCCAGCATTGCAGCATCTAGCCCACGTACGACTCGCTGTACGGGTTAGCAACCACATCGACCCCACAGACACACGGTTAATCCAATATACTCCAAAAACCGGGACATTGATATACCAGCCTCGACCAACATCAGCTATCTGCAACGATCGTCTAGCTGCACCTCTACGACTCGACCAACATCAACGTCAAGCTGCACCTTCTCTACAACTTCAACCATACCAGCTATCGACATCACCCATCTAGCTGAAGACACAACAAATACCACGAACTTTACATACGCCCTTGTAAATACGACAAATAAATTGTCATCTTTGTTATATTGTTGCCTCGTGTTTGTTTCCTTCGTTGTCTTTTAGATGTCATTACTCGTACGCTTAACTTTTGCGGGATCGACGTGCTTATCGGCTCCGCAACAATATGACCAAAACTTGAATTTAGTTCTTCATTGCCTATTGAATTATTAGTGATAACAAAATGTGTTCATTTAATTTTTTTTTTAACCCGATAAAAATATAAAAATAAAAAAAGGGCTAAGAATTAAAAATCTGTCCTTATTTTTAGGGGGAAAATTTCGCATATCAATTTAAATGAAAAGTATTCGTTTATTCTATAATTGTTTATTTCATTTTTAAAAAGTTTTTTTTTTACTGACACTGATTAAAACTGAATATATATATATATATATATATATGTGTGTGTGTGTGTGTGTGTGTGTGAAATATTCGTTTAGAAAATTATTGGTAAATTTTTATCCTTTAACCCATCGGATTTTAGCGAAGACTAAAAATCAGATTCTACTTTTTTTGCGAATACAGCAAACATTACTGACGACCAGAGATTATTTTTTTTCAGGCTGTTTACATGTATTCGGCAAAAAAAGTAGAATCTGATTTTTAGTTTTTGCTAAAACCCTGTGGGTTAAAGGGTAAAAATTTACCAAATAATTTTTTGAGTCATCGATAAACAATGCTTCATTCAATTTTTATTATTTTTTGAACCTCTAAAAATGTAATATTTTAGATACAAAAAAAATCTAAGAATTAAAACTGCGTTAAAGGTAATGTTCAATACAAGAATGTTAAATGACTGAAGCTTTAGTTTGAAATTTTCACTTTAAAGTTTTGTTTAATTGCACAAAACTACAAATCAATCTTTTAAAAAAGATTAGCTCACAAATCGAAAAATGAATCCCTTTTTCTCTGAAAGACTAAGTTTCTACTGCTTATCAGTAAATACAATTAAGATACCATTCTACTTTAAAGGAAAATACCCACTCTCATCGGTAGTACTATGATTGTTGTGCGCTAACACGTTGTGCATTGTTTCATTCCGATATTTGATTTGAAAGCCAAATAGATGAACATGCAACGTAGTCTAAATCGAAAACTTATGCTTGACGAGTTCGGACTGGGCCATAACGCCGCCGCGGAAGCAACCCAAAACATTTGTTATGCGAAAAGTGAAGGCTCAGTTGAGCACAATACAGTAAGAAGATGGTGGAAGAAATTTCGCTAGGGTTGCAAGAACATTGAAGATCAGGCAAGGATTAAGTGGGTCTAAAAACGAGGATTCTGAGTCCATACTCCGAGCCATAGAGGCAAACTAGGAGAGTATCAGGAGAATTTGGCATCTCCCAGTTTTGTGTGGTTAGTCACCTTTATGACCTCAGCAAAAGCATCTATAACTGCTGAATTGTGCCTCATGTTACCAAAATATTACAAAACTTTTGACTCATCCTTCGTACTTACAAAACTTCATAAGAGAATCAATTATCAACAATAAAATTACTTTCCCAAATCAAGAAAAGGAGAAAAGAAAGGAACATTTGCTTCTGGTTAAAAGATGCAAAAAGCGGCCAAAAATGAACACCTATCAAAACTTATCGATCTCAGTAAGTATCAATAGGAATAAGATACAAAAATTTTACATATTTTTCAACAATCTTAAATATTTTCTTCCTAAAATAGTATGGCGTTATTCCTAAGAGTTTTCGAATTCCTCGAAGAGTTAAACATTTGGACAGAGTCAGTCATCGATAACTCACAAACAATGAATTCTTTAAAACATTTCAAACTGAAAAGAAAAACTTCAACAAATAAAAAAAATGACAACAAATTTTAAGGGCTTTTTTCCCCTTAAAATTTACTTAAAAATGAATTTGATTTTAAATATATCAAACTGACTAAGACGATGAGATTTTATTATGTTTCTTTTAAAATATAGAAATAAGTTTAAAGTTTATATAAAATTTGCTGCGTTTAACATTTTCACTCCAATTGGAAAACCATTTTCATTTTAATTCTTAAAACATCGTACTCCAAAGATAATTTTGCATATTCAAAACTTGAAAAATCTTAGTAATGAAAAGGTTAACTAATAACTTACTTCAAAATCATTTCCCTCAAAGTCATTTTTGCTAGATTTTCGAATTAATGAGGTAGTAATATTTACAAATGACTAATTCTGACTAGATTTTTTTTTTCTTTTAAGGAGATTGGAAGCCTAAAGGCTTGAAAGATTGAGTAACATTATTCTCTTTAGAAAACTCGAGTTTGTTTTCTCATTTAGTTTTAATCATTTAGACTTTCAATCCAAAAATCGACAATCATTTGACAAATATAAATTTCATGTATAAAATCCAAACAAAATTAAACATATGGACGAAAATTAAAACAAAGTTTAACAACACGTAATTTAATTTGACATAATGTATTTCAATTTCATTGACTAAATTTAAAGAAAATGATAAAGTAAATCAATAAAATTCGATTTTTGACTCACTTGACCAATCATGAGACCAATATGCCATTGTCCAGAAGTGGCGATTTTTTCTAAATAAGATTGGACAAGTTCGTCGGCCAGCACTGTTCGTCCCATTATTTTTGCCTTTCTTCACGTTATTTTATAATGGCAATTTTGACACCGGTCAAACAAAATTACAAGAGTTACTTCCCTTTATTCTTATTGCCTTCATTGGAAACAAATATTTTAAACGTAAAAGTCTTTAGTGTCGAGGATACTGGCAGTAGAAGACTTGTTTGAACATAAATATCTTTCAACTTTCGGTCAACTCATGCTGAAAGTACCTGTTCCCACTAGATTCACCGAAGTTAAGCAGCGATGATCCTGTTCAATATTTAGATGGGTAATCACTTAAGCAACAGCTGGTACTGTAAGCAATTTGAAGTCTATGTCATATCTGAACAAAAGTTTAATAAATAACAACATAAATGTCTGTTTTTAAAAGTTGATATTAGTATAAGATTGGCTTTTTTTAAATGTAAGACTGATTTGTATGCGGTTCGAAATACTGATTTACTCATGGGGGAAAATTTAGTTTCTATTTTACAATCATTGATTTTCATTTACAAACTCAACTACTTAATTTAATATGACTAAAAATGAAGGAAAGTTTTATCCAAGTTCATCTTTAATTTGTGGAGGGATTTGCAACCACAAAACTTCACTACTATAAGAATTTTTTAAAAATTGTTTGAAAAATTAAAATAAAATTTTATCAATAGAACATTTGAAAGTTCTAAATTCAAACACAAAAAATTAATAAAAGTTCTCTGATCTACAAATTTAACCTGAAATTGAATTACCATTCACTTGTGAGGAGGCGGGCAATAAAAACTTGAGCCCAAATTAATGATTAAACCTTTTAGTTTTTAATTTACAGTTTGCCAAAATTTTGTGCAAAATGAGGATAAAAAATGCACAATTTATCAACTTAAAAAGATTGTTTTAATTTTGTATCCTTCAACCTGATTGATTGAAAAAAAAAATTACTCTGAAGAAAAAAGAATTCTCATTAATTTGGTGCTTCCTTCTTGATCCTACTCTTTATCTATAAATAAGCGTCTCGAACAAGTTTTATTGAGAGAGAAACCGAGAACTCATTGTTCTGTGGAAATCAGTTCCTTCAAAGAAGAAACTGTTATTAATTTGATGTATCGCTGACAAGTGTATTTTAAAAATGTCACCCTCATTTAATGCCAGCAGACCAGAAGCATGAGGGTTGTAGTAGCCCTCTTTGACTTTCTGTCTGCATTCAAGTAGGAGCTTTTCATCCCTGCCATGACTCATAAGCCTTCAATTTTACTGATTGCTGCTCATGAGTAGAAATGAGTGAGTATGGTGATTTCGTAGTCATTGAGTTGAGTTGTTCTTCATTCCTTGAGTTGGGTAGGCATTACAGAAATCTAACAGTATGGAAAATAAGTCTGTGTGAGTGTTTTCTTATGTATGAAATGTTTTGCATTATTAAGTGCAGATTTGACCTTACCATTTACTTGCTGATTCCCTGGATTTGCCATGAAGGGTTCAAAGTCTCCAAAAAGTATCTGTTGATGATATAAACTTGGGTCCAGGATCAGAAATCACCTGACATGAAATTCTGTATCTTGCAAAGTGTACCTTGCAGATGACATTCAAAGTGCTAGTGTCCTCAAGTCAGTCTATTTATGAAAAGTTTGAGAAGTGATCATCAGTGACAAGATAAAGTTTTTGAACTCAAATCGATCAACATCAATTATTTGCCATGGGTAACTTGGTAGATTATGTAACATTGAGGTCTCTTTGAGTTGTTCTATTGTGAACTTTCAGATCTCACATATGGAGATGTATATAAAATTCTTTATTCAACTTGTAGTTTCCAGAAAGAATTTGAGATCAGTCACTTTCACTCAACACAAGCATGTGACATTCACCCACCTTTTTGCCCTAATATAAAATTTAAGCTTTCTTCAGCACTTGCCAGACTTTATCTTCTGTAATAAGTTTGTTACACCCAACTGCTCCCTGATGAAAAGCTTCGAGAAATAGTCATGAAATTCCTCACAAATGAATTTTATGTGGTCAGTTGTCATCTACCTGGCAATATGCTGCTGGGAAGCATTTCAGAGCTCTTTCACACGCAGTTCAATGACCACATTTCTCACTTTATATGATATTCTTTTTAACCTAGTCCTAACAACTAAAGCTTAATTCATCTTAAATAAGTAGCTTAGCTACACTTTAGCAAAGTTAGTCTATAAACTATCTCCCAATTAGCCCTTTCTACCCAAAATTTTAATATACTTTGCACCGCTAGTCTATCTAAGTTAAGTCATCTACTATTATTGAAAGCAAAGAATGTAATTTGACTTTTCAATTTGTCTCACCATCTATTCCCAAACACAGTTTGCATTTTAGCATTCGGAACACCTTCTCCTGAAAATCCTTCTTATCCAACAAAGATACATTGGATTTCCAATAGCCAGCCATCCTAATCTTGGATTTATTCACAAAAATATTTTGCATCCAGGTTAGTATTAGTATCCCTTTGAATTCCTCCTAAAATTAAGTATGATGTTCAATCCACTAAAAATCCATCTCTATAACATCACGAAAGAGCTGATACACTGAGAATGTAAAGTTCTCTCTTAACATTCGATACATAAACCTTAAAATGTCCTTCATGATAACAACCAGCATGCAACATCAGCCCAACTCAATCTGTGAAGATGACAGAACACTTTACCTTTAACTTTGTTCATAACAGCCAGGAAATACCTCTCGAACCACAATCAAAATATGGTGAAAATAACTTAAAACCCAACTGTAGCTTTTTTACAGTCACTGAAATAAAAGTGGATTTCTTGTAAACAACATATATCTACACCAAAGCTCTAAAAGAATTTTGATCTTTTAAACTCAAGCCTCTTGCATTCAGACTTACTAATCTTAAATCCATATGGGGCCTTACAGTGTTGTGTTTCTAAATTTAACATGGCTGGAGTCAAGATACCAATGGCCTGACGAATAGATCCATGTCGCATCTCTTTGTTGACAGTGTTGTTCTGAGCAAGACTCATCAATATCTCATGGAAATATTAGTTTAATGATCCTATTCAAAGAAGAGAAGCTGTATAGTTGGTACCGCCCTGAAACAAAGTCTATTTTCTCTGTGATGAAGAGGGAAAGTGGGTCAAAAATTTGAGTAGCTTCACTGAGCATTATCATGACTCCTTCTCAAACCCTTGGTCAAACCATACAACTGTCAAAACTTTTGGACCTTTAGAAAAGTTCCTAAGGTTTTCCATGTCTTTACCCTCAACATATTTAAAGTTGTGGAGGACCTAGAGTTCTTTTACTTGCTACTTATTCCTCCCTTAAATGTCAACTACTCTGCATACATCTTCCTCTCATCTGTGTTTAGGCTTTTTTGATGGAGGGGAGTTCCCGGCTAAGGACAAAGGTCCATTGTCTATTTTGCTGTTTATAATGGTAGTAATGAATTTGTTGGAAGAGATGAAGGCATTTTCTTATAAGGAGGTATTGATGGTTGCTGTGGTATATGATAATTTGGAGAAGATTGATCAGAGTGGGATGTTCTTGGAGATTGGTGCTGGTATTTGCCTCCTCACTTCCCCACCACAATGTAAGAAGTTTCTCCTTGCTTGGACTGATTCATCCAGGGTGATTTTTTAAAACTTTGCAGTTATTGCAACTCCACTGCTATTTTTTGTGTCTAGTAGCTGGGGGTCCTTTAGAAAACTGGAGAGTTACAAGTTGGGCTTTTTTCCCCACTTAGCCACCCTTTCTTTAACTTTTCCATTGGCTCCAATACTTTTGTTATTGATGATGGAAAAGTCTAAGAAGTAGTAAGGAAAGGGCTAAATGCCCCAGATTACACATTCCAACAGTGAGCAAGACTATGAGAGACTGCTTTTTTTTTTCTCTTTTCTTGGAGCCTTCTTTCCAGTGCAAGGTGAGAGGTAAGCTGGTTTTCTGGTTACTACAACTGGCTGCTTTCATCCATTTCCAACCAGTTCGGAATTTAAGTGTCGTTAGCTAAATCTTACAAATTGAGTTTTTCTTGTTATCAAAAACAATGAGAGAATCACAATTTCTTGCAACAAAGAAAAAGGGTCTATTTTTGAATGCTTGTGATATGTGACATCAACAATAAAACTTACTAAAATAATTATTTTTCATTTATGTTAGCTTTATCTTAATTCATTTTAATTTGTTATAAGTTCCTAACATTTCAAAAATAAAAGAGAGAGGAGATAGTTGCAGAGAAAATTTGTATTAAGATTTTTTTTTGACAATCAAAAATTTATATATATATATATATATATATATATATATATATATATATATATATATATATATATATATATATATATATATATATATATATATATATATATATAATTTAATTAGGTATGTATAAAAAGATTGTGTGTGTGTGTGTATGTATATATATATATATATATATATATAAGGTTTTGTTTTTTTATTCATTCAATAATCAAAATATTCGACTTTATAGCTTTTAGTTTCATCAAAAGTTAATTTTAAGTTTTCCTTTAAGAATTATATAACAAAAACAAAAACTAGACACCATCAACGTTAAAAGAAATTATGGTAACTAGGTCTTTTAACTAGTGAAATCAACCACAGTTATTTCCCCCTGGATCAGCCATTATAACTATTTAAAAAAAAAAAAAAAAAAAAAATCGCCTTATCTAAGCCAGTTAAGTTATATTTGAATAAAGCTTGAAGTTAAAGCAATTCCCTTGTTCCTTTTTTATTACAAATAGCCGAATAAAATAAATATTCCTTTTATTTTGAAATATGCTCTACGTTAATCAGTTATCAGGGCATTTCCAGATTACCTCTACCATTGACTATTATGAGAAACCTTTTATAAAGAGCAAAAGTCAGTTCTTTTTTCTTCATTAAGATATCTTTAAAATATTACAAAACATCTTACCTATTTCTAGAGAAAATACTCTTTATATTCTTTAAGTTTGACAACCACTTAACATGATTTATGATCAATTCAGTTCCAGATCCCTGAAGTTGTGATGAGCCTGTTTAAAACTCAGGTGACCAATTATTAACAGCAGATAAGCAAAGCTTAATCTGGCATAAATAATATTTATTTGTCAGTGGAATTTATAGATTCCATTTTGTTAGATTTATAATGAAGATAAAACACTTTAAATCTTAAGTTCTAGTAAATTCTAAGCTAAGTAAATTATGTTTAAGGATTGAAAACTTCACATGAATATAGACAAATATGGAAGTTTTAGCAAGATTCAAATTTACTTCAATAGTGTTTTTGTTTTTAGTAAAATATTAATATTTGAATTGTAATAAAGTATTTCCTGTTATCTGTTGAAATATTGGAAAAAATAATGTAATTTTATTATCAACTAGGAAATGGCAGGGATTTTTATTTTCAGTAACTGTCTTTGTTTACTTTTATAGGAAGTCGAAAAAGACAAGATTTGATATTTACCCCCCCACACACACACACACTTTTTATAGTTCAATAACATGAAAGAGCTAACAAAAAAAAAAAAAAAAAAAAAAAAAAAATCCAAATTTTTAATGCTGAATTGGCCAGGGCTCTTTTGCAGTGACAAGAAAAGTTTCAATTTTGCCTTGGTCAATTAACTTATGATGGCCGATTAGAATGAGTTGGGTTTTGTGAAGAAATATTCAGTTGGAGTGAAATTTAAGGGATTTGAGTAAACATTTTCGATTTAAGACCCCCCCACCCACTTGGATTCTCTCTTGCATGTCTGCAGTTAGAGTAAAAACTACCCCTCGCCCCAAATTTTTTTAAGTGAGAATTGTCACCCAGAATTAAGATATTTCAAGTCAAAGTACTGGGTGGGGAATATTTGAAAGGATTATCCCATTTTTAAAGAGACTAATAATTATATTGCTTATTTTTTTTATTTTTAAGACAAACACAAATTTTAAACTTGAAGAGTTTACGCAATAAATTTACCTCACTCAAAAACATTTTACAACAAATTGATGACCTTTTCCAGACAATAAAAAAAAACAAAAAAAAAAAAAAAAAAAAAAACTATTCAAATTTTTTTTTAACACTACAGTATTTTTTGTTGTACCTTAAGATGAAAGAATTCTTGCAAAAATAAAAAATAAAAAGTTGAAATTTAATTTTGCTAGAAGTCATTCCGTGTTTTTTTTTTTACTCACTGATCAAACCATTTTAAATATTCCAAGAGCAAAAAAAAATCTTGAGAAGGAAATGAAATATCAAATATTTTATTTGTAAAAGTCAAAAGAAAGCACTTTACTTTTGAGATATTTATTTATATAATTCACTTTTCTTCATTAATAAAATTGGGGAACAGTTTATTATCCAAGAGTTTTGGATTTATATGCAAAGTAAAAAGTAAAGTTGGCAACCTTAGTCGAGGGCGACCAGAAGGCTCCCTTTTCAATAGCTACTACACCAAGGTGTAGGGGAGGGCACCACTCCTTTTCCTGGATTGCCCCACTTTAGCCTTGATACGTACCTTATATCGCTGAGTGTTAAGCAAGGAGGTATCAAGTACCATTTTTAAAGTCTTTGGTATGATGCGACCTGGGATTGAACCCAGGTCTCCCGGACCATTGGCGAACACTCTACCCACTAGGTCAATAAGCTGGTTTTATATGCAAAAGAAGACCCTAAACATTAGAGATATTTACTAAAGTGTTAAATTGGAATACTCAAGCATTCTTTCCTTATATGCCAGTATATTAGAAATTCTTTTTTTTTTCCATGCTGATAATTTGGTAGTTGGTCAGGGTCACTGTAGTCCACTATAAAGAAAGTTTGGTGGACCATTTCTTGGCAAATACATCTGCTGCACAAGTCCGGGACAGACAGTAAGAGACATTGGCTTCTATGTTATTTGGGATAAAACAGAGTGCATGCGTTTTAATTAATGAAAAGATGGCACCACTATTTCATTAAATGGCAAGCCTCTGCAATATCTCATTTACTGAAAGAGATGTCAACACATGCATAGATGAGGCATTGGCTGCTATTGACAAGTTAACTATAAATAGAAATCTGATTGCTAAAATAAAAAAGGGAATCCTTCCAAGCAGTAACCATATCAGTATTATTGTATAGTTGCACCCCACTTGGACTTTAACAAATAGACACAGACACACATTGGATAGTAAGTACACAGGGATGCTGCACTGAATAAGACCCGGAAGCTGTAACCTATAAAACAGTAGCTGTAAGGCCACTTACCTCCCATCTCACAAACCATCTGTGCTAGACACTGCTGGAAAAGCAAAGACAAGCTCATGTGGACTCCTACAGAGTGTTGTCTGACAAGCAAAAATTTAATAATCAGAACTGTTTGGACACTGGATGCCATCTAGAGGACTTACAGAGCATGATGGTCAATAAGGATGGATAGCAAGAGACAATGGAATCCAGTGTCAGCCTGCCCTGATGATTGTAATCTTAGAATACACAAAATCGATTTTAAAACCAGAAGAAACATTTGGGGCAGAAAATTCTTGGCAAACAGTAACAGCAAGCTGAGGTCTATAAAGATTGATTTTTATGAACATATATTTATAAGTATAAAGTAATAATAATTTATTAAAATCATAGAAGCTTAACAGACTCAAGTTTTAAGAAAAAAGAATTTCAAAATTGTCATTTAGAACCAATTAAAATACCAAATAATTACTGAGGAATAATACTATGGAGATAGATCTTTGAGATCCTTTGTCTAGAATTCACATAAAACTCAGTTACCAAATTTGGGAATAAACAGGAAAAACTTCATGAAATTTAGCTGAAGTTGTGTCTAGAGATTTGATTAATCATTACAGCTCTTAAAACAATATGTATTTGTCTAGTCAAGTTTATAATTCTACTAGCTGTATCATGGAAATTTTACCAAATACATGTATAATTCCGATTTTAACTATAATATTCAGAGACAAATCAGATTTTTATTTTTGAATTTGGTAATTAATAACATCCGAGGAAAATAAATATAACCTTACAAACTTGAAGGGAAAAAAATTGAAGAGTTCTGTGTAGAAAGTTGTTCACGTCTATAAGTAAATAATTTTTTTTTTTTTTTAAAACAAACTTTTGTCCAGTTATATAGTAGGCTACTCAAACCAGTTTTAAGTTGGAAGAAAATTGTTTAATTAACAATTTAATTTAGGACCTTAACTAGCAACCACAGCATGTGTGTATATATATATATATATATATATATATATATATATACACACACACATACTAGACCAAGGATTGTCATGATACTTCCTAACCACTTAAAGAGTACATCTGGTCAGCATTGAACAAATCTATTTTCTAGAGTACTCTTAGACCATCTTTGTTCACTTCTGCAAGTTCTTTTTAATACTGCTCAAAGTAGTCTTTGACAGCTAAGCTTCATTTCAAGTCATATCCTATTTAGAGATCTTTTATTCAATTGCAAAATAGTTTAAAATTTAAGTCAATTGGAGAAATTAGGGCCACCATAAACTGAATCCTCAAGTTACAAATTGGATTGTAAATTTGTTTATTCTCGAGACCATTTTAACCTTTTGAGCCCTAAACCTAAATTTACCTTCTGCCATTAAACTGGTGGTACAGTGAGAAGAGATGAGAAAAAAAAAAAAAAAGTACCAATTACTTGACCAATCCTCTTTGAAAGATTTATAAAAAAAAAAATTTAAGTATTAATGTTCAGGAATTCATTTAACAAAATAATCACACTCAAGTAAACACTATATAGCAGTAACGGCATTAGTATAAACAGTAACAAATTAGATTAACATTAAAATAGTTGGTTAGAATTTATATAAATTTCATTACTTAATGAAAGTCTAAATTTGTAAGTTTTAAGAAGCTCCACATTGCACAGAGGATTAGAATATACAAATCAAACATTGAGACATACAAAGATAGCATAAGAAAATTTACTAACAATCAAAATAAAAATGGAAGGTATTGAAAACTTTAGGGATTTACATGAATGTTAAAATGCATAAAGACATTTTGACTTCTTGCCATGTTGAGGTATAATTTTTTGGGTTGACCAAGTAAAGATGTTTATCATTCTTTCAGTTGAGTGGCTTGTATTTGGATCTTCAAGCAGGAGTCTTATGAAACTTTCAGTTTTACCCAGTGATTATCAAGTCCATCATAGAAAGTCTTGTCTGCTACAACCACAGTGACCAGACAGCTGATCATGGTAATTGGAGGCTTATTAATCAACTGGTGAATTTTTTTAGTCTTAAGGCAGATATTTAAGCCTCTTAAAATTCCAGCTTTAGATTTATTTCACAATTCTACTTTTTAAAATTCACAGCATGCCATAAATTAAATTCATTTTTCTGGTAGAAGAGTTAAACTGTTAAAATGGAAAAATAGTCTCTTTAATAAAAAAAAAAAAAAAAAAAGTTGTATCAATCACAGTCGGCAATGCTTGATGCCATTATAATTTTAACCTCATGTAGTTGATGCTGTTTGGCAACATTTTCCAAAGATGCAACAGGAACTTTCTAACAGACTACAACAGACTAAAACAAAACTATTTTCATTCAGTTATTGTTCAGCACTTCAAGTATTGTCATTTATTTCAATTAGTTCACCCAATATTTTCATTGTCCAAGCCAAAAATCTCTGAATGAAATTCAAAGCAGCCATACCAAACGGATTTTCCTTCTTTAATAACGCTACAGTGTAGTGTATAAGGTTTAGATTCATCTTCCCAAGTCTTGGAAATTAAGGTATCGCCCCACGTACTTGGTGCAAAATACAGCATTGAAATGCGGCTGATGCAATAATTATGGAAATTTGTAGAAGTTTGAGGATAAAAATCTCTCAAAGAAGCAATACTGGCATTTTCAATAAAGTATCGAACGTAAGAAGCACATCGAGTTCGGCCATGAACATCTGCATCAACGAGGGGAACTGTGAAGGCGTGATCATATGTCTTGGAAGGAATTGGTGGAGGATCAATGAGGTAAGGGTTTACAGGTTCAATCAAATTCTTCTCATGTTTCTGAAGCCACCAATCTGGCAAGGAACAAGCTTTAAATTCATCAGCTGACACTACAGCATGAACATTCCTAAGGTAAATAGAGGGTTTCATTTTACCACCACATAGCATACCTGCAGTGGTCATAAAGGAGTGAGCCCCTATGTGCGATAGCTTCACAGAAATTCCCAGGGGAGCTTTAGGTGTGGTAGTTTCATAAAAGCTACTGCGAATGTCCATACGTACTGCTTTCATAATTGATGTAACGTTACTTCCCAGAAGAGATACGTAATCTAGAAACGAGGAATCGTTATGAAAGAATGCAGCAAATTCCACCCGGCTGATCATATCATACATACGCCAGATATCAGGTAGACCTGGAGAGAGAGAAAAGCAAAACTTTACTTGGGGTTTTAAAAGAGAATGTAGTATTGTCCAAGTCAAAATTTGTTTAATGCATTATTTCAGAGATGATAGATTATGACAATTTTGTACAGGTTTTTTTTTTTTTTTTTTTTTTTTAAGCTTTACATATTCTTTATATAATCAGTTTCAGTCACCTAAAAGAGCACCTTCAGAAGCTAAATGAATAGTCTGTAAGTATTTTGAAATCAATATTCCAAAGGAATTTATGAACTGTTATTTCAAAATTGTATACATCATATCTTTAGATGAAATAAAAAAGCAAATATTAAAAATGAAAAGCAGAAATTATACAGAAATTTATAAGTTTGGAGTAGTATAAAGTGAACAGGGAGTTCCTCGAGGAAAAAAAAAAAAAAAAAGTCTGATATCAGTGATGATGGAGTGTTCATCACACCCTAATTGAATATTTCTTTAAGACTGGTATATACGTCAACAATAGTTTAAAAACTTTCAAATAATTTTAGATAAAACTATGATACCAGGAATAAACTGTTTATTTCAAACAAATCAATTTTACACAATATCTTAAAACTATTTGAACAAAGTTAAACACTAAAAAATTGCATATTTAAAACTTTGTTTCGTTCTCCATTTAATGAAATACTTCAGCATTTTTAATGCAATTGATGAATGAATAAGACCATAAAAATTAGTTAAATTGTCAACCTTTGTGCGATTAATAAATAAAAGAAAAGTTTATTTCTATCCTTGTATGGAACTAGAAATGTGCGTGTCGAAAAGTTGTACATCAACATGACAGGGATATCCCATTATGAATTATAAAACCTGTAAATAAGAATTTATAATTTAAAATATATACCGCCATTAAAGAAACGCGGAGTTAGAGGGAGACGACTACAAATTATGGGGGGGGGGGCGGGGGGATATATTTCCCCATTCAGCAACGAATTTGGCCATTAAAGTAACAGGGTCACTTACCGGCATTGTCAAGATCATCATAACGTAAACCGGGTAAGACAACATCAACTTTATTACGAAGCCTGTTAACATTAATTCTCAAATTGAGGGAAGGATAAGATCTGGAAGAAAAATTTGATTTGAATTCTTACACATTAGAGTAATAAAACAAAGCAAAATTCATTTTACATAATATTCATAATTGTGTTTAAAAGGCATGTTCAAAAAGTTTGAGAATTTTAAATACGTATAAAAACTAAGTGTTTAAAAGTTAATCACTTAAATGGAAGGATTTTGTACATCGGGTGGGGAAAATAATCCTAAGCTTGAGAAAAAAAAAAAAAAAAAAAACACACACACACACACAAATAAGGTACTTAATATGGATTAATTTAGTTGTAGTTTTCTATATTCCCACCCCATTTTTTAAGCACTTTGCAAAAAAGTTAAACAGTGAATTCAATTGAAATTGGTTTCATTAGCCGACCCTAAAAATTAACCTAAGAAGAAAAAAAAAAAAAAATACTAAAATTTATGTTAACGCCGAGTAAATAAATGATTGATTTAATTTCTGTTGAAAACCTGAAAAGTTGTTAAGCAAGTACTGAAGTCTCCAATAAAACATGTAAAACTTAAAAATAGAGCAAGGGGCTTCCCCGTTTTCCTCTTCGTTTATTTACTTTCTACAAATTGACTTAGAATTTAATGAGGAAATTGCAAATATGTTTCTATTTCATTCAGTAATTAATTGAAAATCTTCAATAACGAAGACACACACACACACACATATATTATATATCACACACATGTATGTGTGTCTTTATCCGGGGCATATCTCCCGCTCCATTTCTACGAGCAGTTTTAATGTATTTGTGAGAGATGACTTGTTTAATGTTCTATGTTATCAAAAAAAAAAAAAAAAAAAAAAAAAAAAGCATGGAAGTATAGAAGAGGGAGGGACCCCCCCCATTAAAAAAAAAAAAAAAAAAATCACACACACAAACAAAACAATCATTACAATTTAAAACCTGGCCTAAATTGGACCCAAACAATAACAGGATTTTAAAAATGTGCGAACTAGATTAAGCGACGAAAAAAATCAATGGAGAACATATCAATAATAATTAGAAAACATTATCTTACGCCGAAATTTTGGTTTATTTAGTTTGGCTTTCAAAAGTATAAATAAACAATTATTCGTAAACAAAAAGGTCAGTTTAAATACAAACGAGCGTGGTTAATCATAAGTGGTGGTGAAGAGAGAACACACAACTTCGAAATTAGAATATTTCATAAAATTAAAATAAGGAAAGCTAAAAAAAAGCATTAAGAGAAATAATAAATTATTTTATAAGACGA
Source organism: Sepioteuthis lessoniana (assembly GCA_963585895.1). Lineage (NCBI taxonomy): Eukaryota > Metazoa > Mollusca > Cephalopoda > Myopsida > Loliginidae > Sepioteuthis > Sepioteuthis lessoniana. The sequence continues at coordinate 522,857 of OY757937.1, read as the reverse complement.
GAAAAAAAAACCTTTCGGCGTGGAATACCTTAAAACACGTTTGATTGCTAATCGCTGCATAATTGAACGTGGCTGGAACACGAATTGTTCCTCAACAAGAACAACAGAGTTGCTTCCCCTTTGAAATCGACGATTCTTTTAAGGAAAATGAACATGGTCGACCCACCCACTCTTCGTGTATTTTGGAAGAAACGGATTTTTTTGTGTCGTGACCTTCACTTTCTTCTTCTTCTGATTATTATCATTATTACATCTCTCTATCTAGCTAATTATCTTTCTATCTATCAACTCTCTCTCTCTCTATCAATCTTTTATATCACTCTCTCTCTCTCTTATGTATATATATATATATATATATATATATATATCACTCTCTCTCTCTCTCTCTCATATATATATATTTATCTATCCATCAATCTGTCTATATGCCTGTCTCTATCTATTTATCTCTATCTTTCTATTACTCTCTCACTCTCATTCTTCCCACTCTATCTATCTATCTATCACTTCCTCACTCTCTCTTTTTTATATATATATATATATATATATATATATATATATATATATATATATATATATATATATATATATATATATATATATATATATATATATTCTGGCCTAATGAGTAGAGTGTTTGCCAATGGTCTGGGAGACTGGGGTTCAATCCCAGGTTGAGTCATACGAAAAACTCAAAAAATGGTACTTGATGCTGCCTTGCTTAACACTCAGCATTATAAGGTAAGGATCAAGGGTAAAGTGAAGCAATACTAGGGAATGGAGTAGCGCCCTCCCCTACACTTTGGTGTAGTAACTATTGAAAAGAGAGCCTTCGGGTCACCCTTGACTAAGGTTGCCAACTTTACTTTATGTCTCTCTCTCTTCTTTTCAGTCTCTCTCTTTCACTCTTGCTCGCTTGCTCTATCTATCTATCTATCTATCTATCTATCTATCTATCTATCTCTCTGTTTAACTCTTGCTCTCTTTCTATCTATCTATATATATATACATGTATATATGTATTTATCTGCTTATATATATTTCTATCTATCTCTTACTTTCTTTTGTTTTCTCTCTATATAGCTATCTACCTATCTATTTATCACACTCTCTCTCTAGCTATTGCTCACTCTCTATTTTCCTATCCATCACTCTCTATCTCTTGCTCTCTCTCTCTCTCTCTCTTGCTATCTCCTTTTCCATCTCCCCCCTCTCTCTATCAATCTATCTCTTCTTTCTCTCTACATCTCTTTCCCTATCTATCTATCTATCTATCTATCTAGATCTATCTATGTAATTATTTCTCTATCTTTTTATCTAGCTATCACACTCTTTCTCTATCTTTCTATTTCTCTGTCTTTGTATATATCTATCTCTTTCTCCCTATCTATCACCCACTCACTCACTCTCTCTCTGTCTATCTATCTATCTCTCACTCTCTGTGGCACAATAATGAACATTCATGTATATATATATATATATATATATATATATATATATATATATATATGGATGTATGTTTGTGGATGGGTGGCCAAAGAAAGGATCTTATTTTCGACTGGTGTCAGAGTGTCTAGAGAGACCCCTTTGTCTATTTTGGCATGAAGACTCCACAAAGAGCTGTGCCCATGTGAACCTGCAAGACTGGAAGAAAGGACAAAGGACGTTGGTGAGTCAGGAATGAGACTCTGGAGTAGAGACTCAGGGCCTAGGACATGGGGCTGGACAGTCAAGCCCAGAACTGTCCAGCCCACGTCCTGCCAGTGAGTCGAGGCTAGGATACTAACCCAAGCAGTCAAGAAAAAAAGACATGGTGCAGTGAGTTCAGAAACACGACGTTGAGTGGTCAAGACGATAACTAGAGATGAGTCAGCATCTTTTCTACTTGTGTAGGATTTTCGCCAAGTTCTTGTGTTAGCCATAAATACACAGAGAATGCCAAAAAAGTGCCAAACTTCACTTTCTTATGTTTTGCTATTCTGAATTTGTGTTGTGTCTTTTTTTCCTTCTACTCTGTTTGTTATTTTATTTTTTGGATAACCTGTGAAATGCCCACTCAGCCAGCTGTGAAAAGAAACAACAGGGTCCACACCACCAGACGAACAGCCAAACCAACAAACTGGTGTGAGTTGTTTCTTATCTCTTTCCGTTTATCACTCACTGTCTCCCTTTAACTTTCTATCACACACTCTCTCTCGCTTTCTATCTATCTCTCTCCTCTACCTATCTCTCACTCTCTCTATTAATCTTTTTTCTCCCTATCTTTTTATCTCTCTGTCTCCTGCTCTTTATCTATCTCTTTTTCTCTCTAACACTACCTCTCTATCTTTGTCTCTATTCATCTCTCTTGCTGTATCTATCTTGCTGTCTATCTTTCTCTCTCTCTATATATATATATATATATGTATATATACATGTGTCTATATCTAGCTACCTCTCTATTTCTCTCAGTCTCTGTATCTAACTCCCTCTTTATCCATCAATCTCTCCCTATCGATTTATATAACATCTTTTTGTCTATCTCTCTCTCTGTCCCTGTCTATCAATCTATGTCTCCCTCTCTCACTATTTCTTTCTCTTTCTATCTCTGTTTTAACATTAACTTTACCATCATAAATAAATTCATCACATTTGGAATATTTTGTTTTTCTATTTTCTTCATTCTGTCGGATTTATTTCAAGAATTTTCTTCCTATCTATCTACCCCCTCTCTCTCTCTCTTTCTCTGTATCCATTTATCTCTCTACCTTTCGATTAATTTATTTCTGTCTCATTTTCTATCTATGTGACTATCTATCTGTCTCTCTCAATATCTCTCTCTCTCTCTCTATGTATATTTCACTTTCTCAAACTAATCAATTACTATATGTGTCTCAACCATTGAAGTTTCATTCAAATTTGTGGAAATAATAAAAAAGATGGTTCATTTTCTTTTTTGTCCAATGGTTAAAGATTATCTTAATTTTTGTTTTTTATTTCCCTCTCTCAATTGAATGCCATCTTGAAATAGGGTGAGAGAGAGAGAGTTCAAACAATCCACACTGTCAGCATGACTTGATGATGATAATAATAATAATAATAATAATAATGATGATGATGATGATATATACATATTCTATCATGGAAATCTAGTACTTTTAAATAAGGATTTTATGACATTTCTTAATTTTCTTAAAAGAAATTTGAATTAAATTATAATTAAAATTCTATTAAGAACTGCCTTTCTAAGAAACAATAATACCAGAAACTTGGTATTTGGCTTAAAAGCGTGGAATAATATCTACATTATAAACTTGTGTAAATAACTTTTTAAGATCATTTTTCCACCTAAAAAAAAGGGGTCATAAAAGACAGAAATTTTTGAATACATTGCAGCTTATTATTGTTTATTACAAGCAATATATGAAAAATAGACTTTTTTAGAGCTAAAAATGATGAGTCATCCATCACACTAAGTTGTTCAGTACTTTGGTATTTAGAAGTCAACATTTTTTCCTATATACAAACTTGTTTCTTGACAGGCATTTTGAATCTAATGTCTACCTAATTGGATTTTGCAAGGTCAACTCTTCAAAAAATAATAGATGACAATTTAACAACAAAATTGCTTTTCTTAAAAATATTATTTCTAATTTTTATTCATTTCTAACATGTGAAAGCTAGAAAAACAATAGTTTGAATGTAAATTTACTTAAAGTTAGCCTAATTAACATAATTGATTGGATAGAAGAAATAAAAACAAATTTAAAAAAAAAAAAGCATCAATAATATTTTAATGATTTTTATTTTATATTATAAAATTACTTTTTATCCAAGAGGAACATTTTTTTAATCAGAAATGAACAAGAAAAAATCATTTTAAGATAAAAACCTATTCTGCTTTTTTACAGATAATAATTTTGTATCCATTGTCCATCAGACTATTTCAATTTACATAAAAGAAAATTGAAGTTTTCTGCTGAGAAAATTTTATTTCAATTATATTCTGATTTTAAAAAAATGTTAGCCTTCAAATCTTGAAAGAATTAACTTTTATATTCCCATTGGGATACTGGTGTCCCAGTCAAATTTCATTTCAACCCTCAAAATGTTGGACACAAAACTTTTTAAAAAAATTGGTAGTGAAAGGGTTAAAAGGTCGAAATTTCATGTTTAAAAAATATGAAGGAATCTTGTACAAATAAAATTGGATTCATTTATTCAGAAATCACAATATAAGATAATCCACCTCACAAAAGAGAAGTCTTTTTTTTTAAGTTTTGGATATGCAAAATTATGTTTTAAAAGTTAAAATGAAATTCAACTGAGACACAGCAGGCATCCCAATGGGAGTGAAAGGGTTAAGATTCTAAGAGTTGTTCAGATTATTGAATTGTTGCTACCATGTTTTGTTGATTCTATTCAACCAATCTAGAAGAAATGGTAAACATGAAATCATGAAGACTTCTTAAAATTATAGAAAATATTGATTTTAAGGTTTCAATAAGAGAAAAAAAATCTGCTTGAGCCATTCTTTTAAAACAAATGAAAATAGAATTGGGAGAATGATTTTTATAAATTAAAATAAAATCAGGATGAAATTAACAGTTAATATATAAAACAGAGCAAACAAAATTTTCATGTAGAAACTCAATTCCTTTTTTCAAATTTTATTAGGAAAAAAAATTCATTTATTTAAATATCAGAAAATATCATGTACAAATTATAAATGAAACATTACACGAAATTTACCTCTGCAGTTTTTACTGGTTTATTAATAATTAAAGTATAATAAACAATTTTATATCTAGACTAAAACCAGTTTGTCAAAATAAGTCTCTTCAATTTTGAGAGGAAAAAATATAAAACATTCAAATTATTTAACATTACCTCCCTTTCCCAGTGTTTAGAATCACCAGAAACACTGAGGTGAAATATTCTTTTTGTACAAGAGACAGATGACAAAAAATTGATATAAAATCTTTTTTTTTTAAACCCAAATTCAAAAGTGCCAATTGAGCCTCCTTCTCATACAGATCCATATTCTTTCATCCATTCTTCATATTTCTTCAAATCTTCTTGGGAAACACTCTTGCTGACTTTTTTTATAGATTCCTCAAAATCAGCCATACTAGTTGGAAGTTCAAGCTCCTCTTTGGGAATGTTTCGGATTTGTTCTGAAGTCAATCCAGCAATACGTCGACGGAAAGACATCATAGCTGCATCTCTAAAAACAGGTAATTAAAAAAAACAAAAACAATTGTAAATTCTTGTTTAGTGATAAAAATATCTCTAAATAAGGTAACTTCAAGCTATGATGATGATGACGATGCTTGGAGTGTCATGAATTTTTTTTAATATTAAGAACAGAAAAAAGAAGTGTACAATTTGATATGCAATGAAAATATTTATTGCCAACTTGAAACATAGAAATTAAACTATCTTACATCAGAAAAAAAAAGCAGGCATTTTCTTTGATTATTAATGAAATAAAAAGAAGTTATTAAATGTCTTTATCAGGGAAGGTTGATGGTGCAAAAATTTCATCTCCAATAATAAGAAAAAAGAAATTTATTGTAATGTAAATAAAAAAGCCCCAAAAAATACCTTTTTTTCAATGTTTCCCATAAATCATAAAACATATTTTCAATGTTTCACGTAAATCATAAAACATAAATCCTTTGAATTGAAAATTTTATGATCTCTTAAAATATAATTGTTCAAATTAGGAACAATAGTAGTAAATAAAAATCATTGCAATATTTCTATTATTCACTAAATAAAATAAAGCTTAATTTTATAATTTTTTTCTGAAATGTTCATTAAAGAGTATATTCAGCTACTTTTTCAAAATTCGTCTTTAAAAGATCACTCGTTCTTTCCTGAATTCTGCCAGATTACCTTGCAATATAACATCGTCCAAATTTTTTGTTCTACTTTTGCTGTCATTTGATGGTATGTGAATTATTTTGTCTTAATTAACTTCATTAAAAAAAATTCACTTTTGATTGAGACAACTGTCATCAATGGGCCCTTTTTTTTTATATTGTCAGATTTTGTCAATTTTGATGATTCTAATATTTGTTAATAAAGAAAATAAGCAACATTTTTGGCCTATTCTGTTTTGATCATTTTCAGAAAGGCAAACAATGAAACAATCGCTAAATGAAATTTATGCAGTTAATTAAGAAAGTAACATGAAGGATTAAATGTATCAAAAATGGATTGTGAAGTTTTATGCTGAAGATTTCTTGAATGATGTACAATTATTGGGCAAAGTAGTTAAACTTGATAGCAATTTAAAAACATTTGCAAATAATCAACATTATTCAAGTGTTGAAAATCATTTGCAACATTTTTTGTTCGGCTGGTTCCGTTAATGTCTCCCACATAAACAGAATCAATTGTTCAATTTTTAAAATAAATTGCAAAAACCAACAAAAAGTTGGTACAATGTAAAAAACTAAAGATCATGGGTCAAGTCAAATTAGCCAAATGACTTGCTCAGCCTTCATATGATGGTGGATATGGGATTAGAAGAGAATCCTCTACTTTGAGCGTCTTTCAGAGAATCAAATGATTGATTTGAACAAATACTGCTTCCAAGGCAAAAATTATTATGATTAATTAGAAAGATTTCACTTGTCTGATATTCAGCAGATATTACACTTTCAGATCACTATTTATTTGTATTTTTACAGAATTCTCAAAGTGAAAAAAAATCTAGTTCTTTGAAAAATTGCAAAAGGCATCTAGGGCAGTTTTTTCAAAGATAAAATATTCTCAAAGGATCATATAAAGTTACTAGATTGCAGAAGAGAGTTGAACAAAATGGTCATAAATATGTTGTCCAATAAAATTCATGAAAAAAAAAAAAAATGAAATCTTTTACCCAATAAATCAAAGAAAGTTTTGGGGCATACTAATAGAAATGCAAGTAAAGGGAGTGAAGTTTAAAAAAACCCAAAAAAACAAATTTACTGTAAGAAGCCGATATAAATTGGGATTTTAAAACAATAAACACTGATACTGACCTGCATAAATTTGTAATGTCTGCCCCTGAGTAACCATCAAGCCTTTCTGCTATAACTTTCAGATCAACATCCTTTTCTATTTCGACTTCCCGGAGATTAATTCGTAATAATTCTTCTCGCCCACAAACTGAAAAATCACAATGTATGAAAAAAAAAACAACAAATAAATAAAAGAGGAAAAGTACTCATGATAAATTCATATTAAGACCAACTTCTTAAGTGTGAGAAAATTAATTTTTCTAGTTTTTAATCTAATTGTCCCCCTCCCCCACCATAAATATTGGGGTGGGATGGGGGTTTATGACAGTTTACTAAACCACAGATAACTGTGTGGTACTGAAAAGTGAAAGACATTGCTTATTGTACAAAAACTTAGATTAAAAACAATGATATTTCATTTTTTTAATTAAATATCACCAAAATAACAACAATATATTACAAGCATACTGAATTTCAGTATTAGAAATAAATTATTTACATCAATGATTTCTACAATTACTAGGGTGAGTCAAAAGTTTTGCAATATTTTGGAAGCACATAAGCCACAATTTGGTAACTCTGGATGCTTTTTTCAAGGTCATGAAAGTGACAAGCCACACTGGACTGTGAGATGCCGAGCTTGCAAGATACTCTCCTAGTTTCACTTGCCAGGTTTACCTCTGTGGCTTGAGTGGGGATGACCTAAGAATTCATGCTTTTAAGCCTACCTTGCCTTGACGTTCTTGCAATCTGAGCAAAAAATTTCTTGAAGTATCTTGTTATCAACTGAGTGAATTCAACTTTCACAAAACAAAAGTTTTTGATTTCTTTTATGGTGTTATGGCCACTTCAAACTCGTAAAGCATGAGTTTCCAAATTACATTGCACATTCATCTGTACAGCTTTCAAATCACATATGGAGTGAAGCAATGCATAATGGGTTAGCACACCGACCAACACAATACTACCAACCACAGTGGGTACCTTCTATAGCTTGAACTGCTTTGGTCATGTGATATATTTGCCATAAACTAATACATAACAAAATACTGAAAAACTTTTGACTCACTCTAAAAGTTCATGAAAATATTAAAACATAAATTTTCAACACATATTTCTAATGATTTGACTCCTTATAAAAAAACTAACAATAAATATTTGTAGTCAATTCATAATGGTCACATTTTTAAGTCATTACTGAAACACAATACAAAAAACAAAAGACATTATCTTTGGACCTGCCAAGTTATTTTTAAATAACCGGGATTGTTAACATATTTAAAAACAATTCAAATCTTATGGATGACATAAAAAGTGAACCAGATTTTCCACTCATACTTACAATCGTACTGCAAGAATTAATAGAACTGTTGGTTGGAGAATGTTAGAAGATTAAACTAGGGTGAGAAAATTTTGGCATCAATCCCCACCCCCACCTTATATTGAAAATCATTGGATTTCTGTATTGTACTTCAAGAGAAAATAAACTAAGTGGAACATCATTAGAAAAATAAATTTGTCAAGTTTTATTTACATAACTTATTACAATATTTTGAAAGCCAGAAATAATTGAAAATGTGAGGTAATATCTCAAAAAAAAATAATCAAAATACAAGATTGACTGCAAAATTCTGAAATAGTCTCATTGGAAGTTTAGAAAATTTTCCTTCAGGTTGAGGAAAATACAACGGGAGAGTGATGAAAAACATGCAATCAAATGAAGGCAAAGTACATCATCTAATCATCTATGACTATGAAAATGTATATAAGCAAAACGCATTAAAAGAAAAGAGATTCTGCATGGGATCTGCTGGCTCACCTTTTCATATGGTTGGGAATGGTCAAATTGAAAATAAGGAAATCCTATCCCTTGATTTAAACTCCAACCAATATTCTGAACAAAACAAATTCTCAACTGCCAAAGAGGAAGAGCACTGATTGTTGATAAAACGTCTGTACAAAATACTATAAAACCTAAAAATTATATCTTCATTTTATTTTTAATAAAGAAAAACGTGTTGAAAAATTGTGTTAGTTATCTGGTATTTTTTTGGCAAGATAAATTTTGATGAAATTTAAAACTCTTGTTAAAAACGTTTTGCTTTTGCATTTTCAAAATTGATAATAATGGTGCTAGAAAAATTAAGAATTCAGAAAATTAGTTGACAAAAAATTCAACCATGGAAGTTATCATCATTATCAACAAGGTATACTCTTTCTAACCATCTGTCCCTATCGACCATTGATCTAAGTAAGTCCTCTCGACAGCATCCAGTATAGAGCTTATAAATGTAAGTTTTTGCTAGTTGGCCAAACACTGGAGTATCCGTGTGTTGGAGGGGATAGAAGAACGTTGCTTATGAGTTCGTCCTTATTTCTCCAGTAGTGTTCAGCATGTCTTGCTCATCTGACTTGGATGGTTTGTGAAATGGGAGATAAGTGGCCATACAGCTGCTATTTTTAGGGTGCTGCATCCAAGATGTATTCAAAACAGCATGCAGCATCGTGTGGAGTTCCCATCTTGCTTTTTCTCCGAGCATTTTGTTAAAATCCAAACGGTGCAACCATACTATAGTACTAACATGGTTAGAGCTTAGAAGAATTCCCTTTTTTATTTTATCAGAGATTAAATTTCCACAGTGTCATTAACATATCAATAACAGTTCATGCTTTATCTATGCATATGTTAACATGGTTTTCAGTAGATGCGATATTGCTACCGAGGTACGTGAACTGGTTTATTAATTTCACAGGCTTAAACTATTAATACTATCTTAAATGCCTTTGTTTTTTGATACCTGAAGAGGCTTTAAATGTTATTTAAAATAGGAAGATTCTTGATGAGTAAATTTTCTGATCACAGATAATAGCATGGCTGGAGTTGAAAAATTGTTCTCTGAAAACCAATTCAGAATGAAGCCGATACTGTCCTCAGGGGAAAAAAAGACACATGCAGAGACTTTTGTTTACTTACCGTCAGGTAAAGGAATATATATTCTCTTTTCAAGTCTTCGTCGTAAAGCTTCATCCAAATCCCAGGGAAAATTTGTAGCAGCCAAAACCATCACAATTTTGCTTTCATTATCATCGTCATAAGTAGAGCTGGCAACTCCTGTGCAAATTTGATTTAAGTGTCAGTTTGGATAATAGAAAAATGATGATAGCAGTAAAAAAAATGTTAGGTTGTGTTTTATGGCATATCAACCCTAGATGGTTATTTAATGCTAAATCCTGTTTATAGATATGATTTTTAAGAGTATAGTTTGTAAGCAACATTTCTTAGATGAGGCAGAGTTCATTTTTTTGCACAGATTCAAATGGTTTCAAACATTGCTATATAATAGTAATAATTCAATTAATATTAACCATTTGTTTGCACACAGTTGAATAGTTTCAAATATAGTAAATGATTAAATAGTTTTATCTATCCCATAGATACTATGGGATAGAGTGGACCTGGGAGTCATGACAATGAAGGGGTACTCCACATTCCCAAAAGCTCTAGGGCTGGAAACTCACCATCAAATGGTTTAGTGTCATATCCATGATACTTAGTGGGAGGGGGGAGGGGTACTCCTATGCAAAAAAAAAAAGAAAAAAAAATCTGAATATGAGCACAGGTAAAAAATCATACATAATAGTAGTAATCCTAGACAAGTAAGAACATTAAGTTTATAAGTCCCAAAAATTCACTCTGAATTGTCCAGGAAGACACATAGCATAACGGTTATAGACGTTGATTCCCTAAGCTTCTAAGGAGACAATCATCTGGAGGTTGCAGGTTCAATCCTGACTGCAGGCAAGCAACAATACAGGAATACTTAACACTTGTACGGAATCAAAACAGGCGACCCCCATGGATTCAATAAAGGACGTAGTTTGAAGTTCCGTGAAGGTTCCCTGAATTCGACAAACACCTAAAGAAGGCCGGAGGACATATCATCCAAAATGTTGTGGAAATAACAATAAAGACAGTATTTCCGAAAACCGTTAATGATAAAAATCAACAAGCTTTATCTCAGAAATTTAGACAACTCCTATGCAGAGATACAGCTTTTTCTATAGCTCTAGCCAACTATGCTTTAAAAAAATGTTAGATAATAAATTTGACATACCATCCATTTCAACAAGCAATTCTGATTTAACCCTTCGACTTGTTTCATGTTCATCTCCTCCTCTACGTGAACAAATTGAATCAATTTCATCAATAAATATGGTGCTTGGAGCATAGAATCTAGCCTGAAAAAAAAAAGCATTGAAAAAAACAATTATAAAGGAGGATATCCGTTTTAATTATAATGTCTGTTGTTTTATTTAATTAAAATTCATATATTGATTTTTTTTATATAGCTTTAGTGGTTCTGTCTTTGATTTTTATTAATGTGGAAGGAATAATAAGTTTATCTTTAATTTTAAACAGATGTTTGTGAGCAAAATAAAAAGAAAGGCCAGATGGTGATGTGCTTAAAAAATTTTAAATTGAAATAAAAAAAAAAAAAAAAGGGGGGGTGCTTCTGAGGCAAGCATAGTCAGTGTGTTGTATTGTAGATTATTTATGTTTATGGCAGCTTCATCATTACTATTTGCCAGGCCTTTCTTCATGTGTCTTTTTTTTTTTTTTTTAAAACATCACATTAACTGGATTTGTCAACTCCTTACAATCCAGATTTGTTCCCCTTCAATTACTGGCTTTTCCTATATCTACAAACCAATGTTGAAAGGGAAGTGATTTTAGACCATCAATAAGATTAAGGAGAAAATGATGAGACAGATAATGGTGATTCCAATAGAGGAGTTTGCAGATTGTTTTGAAAAATCAAAAGGATGCTGAGTGTGTGAAGTCCCAAGTATTTTGAAAGGGACAAAGGTTCAATTGCTGTTAGTAGGTTTTTTATCTTTAATATTAAATGGCTGCATAGTTAGGAGACAGTATATATGTCATCATCATCAAGGCATATTGACAACATGGATTCCTTTGACTATCACTTTCTTGCCATCTGTCCCTATAAGCCATCACACTTAGTAAGTCATCTAAACAGCATTCAGTGATCACACAAAGGTGATGAACATATGATTTTGCTGGTCAGCCAACACCGGTTTATCCATGTGTAAGAGTCCATAGAATATTGCTATGAGTTCATCTTATTTCTCCAGGAGTGTCTAGCATGTCTTACTTGGTTTGTAAGATGGGAAGTAAGTGGCTGTACAGCTGCAGTTTTGTAGGATGCTGCTTCCAGGATTTGTTTAGACTTGATCCTGGAAGTAGCAGTCTATCTAGCTTTTTCTCCAGGTGTTTCGTTCAAGTGATGTAACCATCATCAGAAATGTTTACTTTTATACACCTTTATTATTTTCTATTATGGACTGCTATGCTCATCTTGGTTGTCATATTCACAACATTTTGGCTGCTGTACTCTTTGGCCTTCTTCAGCAGCCAAACACATTATGAGTATAGCAATTTTACTTAGTTTTTTGCTTAGATGTGGCACACGGCCATATGTATGGGGTACCCAATCAGATTTGAACTCACTAGGGTAGGTTTGCTAGTCTAGCTTGATAAACATTACACCACCACAGGTGTAGAGTATATTAATGCTTCATCTCAGAAATATAAGAAGATTTATGTACCTTTGTTTACAATATTATGTTTAACATTTGCTGAGTATCATTGTTCTATACTTGAATTTGTAATTCATTTTATCAATCACTTAACATTCTAGTAACTTGGCATTTATTTCCTAACATTTACTATTAACCACATCTCAGGATTTGGTAAATGATGCAATCTTATATGAAAATTTTTTGTGCCAATATTTCATTCAAAATTTAGAGCAGGATTTTTTTACATGAAAGCATACATAATCACAGTAAATATATGATGAAATTAAGAATAACAAATGATAGAAAAATGTTTTTGTAACAAATATCTAAAAATAAATATCATAAATTTATGAATAAACTTGAAGATTACCATTTCAAAAAGAAGCTTCACAAGCCTCTCAGACTCTCCTCTCCATTTGGACGTAAGGCTTGAAGAAGAAACATTAAAAAATGTCGTTCCACATTCAGTAGCCAAGGCTCGAGCAAGCATTGTTTTGCCAGTACCAGGTGGCCCAACCATGAGAACTCCCTGATAAACAAAGGACAATTACAATTAATTAAATAAAATCTACAGATATCCAAGAGACATAATAAAAATAACATTTTTAATAAGTATACTAATTGTTCTAATTTAACAAAAATGTTACTGAATGAGAAATAACCAAAACAGATGTTGGAAATGAAATGAAAATCTTTATAACATTAACAAAATACAATACTCGCCTGGAGCATGAAGAAGATACCCACTGCTAGTAGTGACTACTTAGTCAGTACATTATGCTATGTGTCACGTGCCCCACCAAATGGGCGAATATGGCACAAGGCCATTTTTAAGGTAAGTCCAGGCGCACCTGTCGGCTCCAAAAATGCCTTGGGCCCTGTCGGTATTCCCCTAAAAAGGGGCAACCTCAAGCACCAGGCGATAAACATAGTTCCTCCGAGGAGAGTTAGAGCCTGGGGGACAGTCCCCTGAGGCTCGAGGAAGGTTGGCTGTATGACGTGAATGCAGAGCTTCCCTGACACCTACAGACAGCCTAGACCAAGCAACTGCCAGAGACAGTTAGCACATTACGGGATATTTATCTCTGCTTCCCACCAGACAGGACTCGACACAAGGTCAATGACCCAAATGTTGATTATAGTGGGGGCTAGGGAAGGGGAAGGTTGGGCATGAGCCAAGGCTCGAGCCCTGCTGGTCATCGGCCCACTAAGTGCAATGATACCCTGATGAGCCTAGCTGGTCTTGGACCCAAATCTGGGTCCTGGCATGTATGCCTGATTATAGCTTAAATTGTACAGCAAGGTCCAGTGCTATACAAGGACAAACGTGTCACTGTAGCAGCTTCCCCAGCCGAAGCTGGGGGGCTTTTGGCCTCAAATCTGCCATGGTGCATTGACCGTCCAGCACGGATGCCAAACAGTCAGCAAAAATGCCCAATATTCGTCTCTGCCTCCCACCAGATAAGACTTGACACAAGGTCAATGACCCAAAGGTCGATTATAGTGGGGGTTTAGGGGAAGGGAAGGTCGGGCATAAGCTGAGGCTCGAACCCTGCTGGTCTATGCTGGTCATCGGCCCACTTAGTGCAATGTGGGCCTGATGAGTCTAGCTGATCTTGGACCCAAATCTGGGTCCAGGCACATATGCCTGCTTATAGCTTAAACTGGACAGCAAGGTCTAGTGCGATACGAAGGGGGTCAAAGGTGTCAGTGTTGCAGGTGGCTCAACCAAAGCCAAGAGCCTTTCGGCATCAAGTCTGCCATGGGGCATTAACCGTCTGGCACAAATGCCAGACAGTCCGCTGAATAGTCAGCGAAAATGCTCATCCTCACAATAGTGTCCAATGTATTTATGAGGAATGGGACATACCCATTAATCTTCATAGGTAGGGCATATAACACTAATAAAACAAAATTTACATTTCTATGATCATAAAAGAGAAAAAAAAACATTTGGATAAAATGAATGAAAATTTTTTCAAATCCTATAACCACTGATATCACTTTTATGCCTTTCCCAAAACTGTGTTATAATCTTAGAAAAAAGAAAACTCACAAATCTTCTTCATGTTTTATTCTTTTGCCAGTTATTCTTGACATATTTTTAGGGTAAACATTCTGTTGGATGCAAGGTAGAAGTTTACCAGGTTTTAGGCAATCCATTTTTATTGCAAAAGCTGCTATATTATTAGTCAGGAGAAAGATGAAAGCAAAACTAAACAAAAATCATTTGTTTTTATGTTCAGATAAAGATGAAATTATACAATAGGTTCATTTAAAATCAAAATGGATTTATTTGTGTCTAATAAATTCATCACATAGTAAATCATTTGCAGCTAAATTCAGTATTTAATCATTGCTTTTAAGAATTTAATAAGAAGAGTTAGGGCTAGAGTAACCCTATATCATAAAAGCAATTAATCTGATGTGATGAATTAACCTATGATAAATTTGCCAGATGATGAAGTTACCTTAAAGTGAAGTTATTTATAGGTTATGTATTTAAAGAAAAAAATTTTTTTTTATTTAGAGATAAGAAAATCTTTATACCTTCCATGGTCGTCGGATGCCTTTGAAAATATCTGGCCGGATAAGAGGAAGGACAACAGCTTCTTTTAATAATTTTTTAGCTTCGACTAAATCAGCAATATCTACCCTGAAATGAAAATTAATCACACAGTCATGTTATTCTGTTTTAAAACCAATTTAGTTGAGAAACAAAAAAAGGTAATTTAATCATTCAAAAATGACTGGGTTGATTTGACTGTTAAAAGGTAATTAGTATATTATAAATGAGTAGAACTTACCAGTGAACATTAGGGTTTCGTTGAACAATATCTCTCTCCAGGTTAGCAACAAGTTCTTTATCAACACCTGGTGGGTCAAATTTCTTTTCTTCATCTTCCTATATGATATTAATTCATGGAAAGGAATTATTAAAGTAAACTTTAGAATATATATATATATATATATATATATATATACACACAAATTTCATGAAAACAAAATTCATACAAAATGTAATTTTGGAAATAACTTTAAATTAATACCAAAAGTCTGAATTCTCTTTAGACCTAAGATATCATCTTTCTGAAATACAAAGGTGGGCCTAGAAGTTGATAAGACAACATCATATCTACTGTTGATGACATTTTACTAATGAGATCCAAGCACTGCAACACTGATAGAAGAAGTGTGTGGACCACAAGGGAGATTATGTTGAAAAATAAACCTCATTTGGTCACATTCCATGGGAGTATCTTGGTCAGTCTATGAACTTTTCAGCCAGCCTTAAAAGAATTGATTATTAATTTACATTCTCAAAATGTGATATTTTTGTAATTTTGTAAGGATAGACATAAAATTGAAAACAAAATAACTTTGTAGTATTTGTTTTTTTAAGCTTTCAAACTTTTCATTGTCATTTTTTGTTATTGGTAAACTTGATTTATTAAGTAAAAAATTATTTTCTGTTAAAAAATTTCCATTTTTAATCTTTTATTTGAGCAAAATTTACTTTTCTAATTGTTATTTTCTCTTATTCAGAAGAATTGTATGTTTTATAATGGAAGTTTATGATAAGACCTCATAGACACTTTTCTTTCTTTTGTAAATCCCACCAAAACTTTTTTAAAACTATTGGCTATAAATCATATATTATCACTGATTCACAAAATTTGTTTTGTGTTAAAATTCATATTCTCATAATCAATACTAACAAATGAATTTTATTCTCATGATATATTTCAACTTTTTAAAGAAAATAATCTTAAGTTTTACAAGAAATCAATATTACAAAAATAAGCCAAAAAATATTTAAAAAAAGGAAAAAGTATGTCAGATGTTTTGCAAACATTTTTAAACAATCCAGAATTTAAATATTTGGGATGAATGAAAGACTTTTTGTGCAAGCCTTTTTTAGTAATTAGTTGATAATCCTACAAAAAAATCCCTTTTTGTTAAATTATAGATTATAATGATAAAGATACATTGCCAAAAATATTTTTAAAAACTGTTCTTTTTTTCTGCTTATTGTTATTAGCATCAGCAGCAGCAGCTAGACTAAAAACCAATGCAAATGGTACCATCTGATAACAATTAACATTCTGTGCAATATTTTTAAAGAAAATTGTTGGGAAACAACAAATAATTGATTTGGGATGTGTCTTTAGACATCATGTATGAATTCCATAACTTAAATCATTCTCTTTTTGTTACTATTCTTCAAATAGATAAGACCTCTTTTTAGTGTTCATTAAATAAATTTGGTCCTGACAAATGGCATAGCCGTTTGCCTTCTTATTAAAAGGAAAATCAACAAAGAAGTCAAGACTTGGTACACCTTTTATATACTACCTGTCCATGGAACAATATGCACATTTCATCTATCTGGAACACGTTTGCGTATTGTTGTAATATTTCATGTTTTATATATATGTGCATTATATGTTCCACAGGTCTTATAGAAGTTTATCTCGTCTTTTTTTCCCATTTATTCAGTGTTAGCATAGCAATGGGCAAGCTACGGCTAAAAGTGGAAGTTGGTAAGTGGGGATGGGACTAAACATCCTCCTTAGCACCAACTATCTGCAATAACAAGATGAAATTAATACCAAAAGAAGTTTTCTCAGACATTTACAACCAATAATTGTGAGTCTGATAAGACTTACCCGCTTTCTCCCCTTTTCCCGTCCACCTCGGTCTTTGTTTCGATCAGCAGATGACGGTTTAACCCGTCGTTCATTGGAAGGAGCTGCCCTTGATACAGGCTTTTTGGGTTCAGCCTTTTTTGCAGGTGCTCGATATCCTCCTCGAATGTTTGGAGAGGGTCTGAACAAAAATAAATGTGTAATAAAAAGTGAAAAAAGGCATCTAAAAAGTAAAACTAAAGATGGTGTAAAAAGAGATTCAAATTTTAAAATCTTTTCTTGCATTGAATACGTAACAAACACAAAATCGTTTGTCATGTTGAGATTGACACTTCTACTTGCAGTTTGGTTTGGTTTCTTTGTTTAATGGCATATCAACCTTTGTGTGTTATTCAGTGCCAAAAGCTGGGGGGATAAGGAAGTTCATACCTTTCCCCAAGGGTATTAGTCCAAAAGTGAACATAATAGTGCGATTGGAGTTTGAACTTCATTACTACAATGTCAAAGTTCAATGTCACTTTAGCCATTACACCACGACGACTCCCTTGTTTGCATATGGGTTCCAGATTGTGGTATCAATTGTATTTGCAAATCGAAATCACATCAGTCAACTGAAATAATTTAAATCTTTTGGTGTGGCACCTTTGGCAACAAATTTAATGGCTGAAATGCACTTGACTGCAAAATAAAAAACCTATTTGCATTTCACAATTACAATATTATAATACACTATTGGTGTCAAGGGATATATCACACAAATATGTTTATGAAAGAATTTTTTATTTACTGATACTTCTAAAAATGACTGTTTTATGAAAGTTTTTGAAGTAAAAGAAGAATTTTTTTTTAATTTTAAGGCTGGGGTATATCAAACAAGAGGCACTTTCAGGAGGTAGAGTGCACGAAATCCCAAGTTTTTAAAGTAGTGTAGACTAAAATTGCATCAAGTATATTTTGGTAGCAAGAATTGTTCTCTGCATCAAAAGGGTTAAGTAAATTGAAAAAAGTATGGAAAGAAGAAGAAAGCAAAGTTTGAAAGAAAGAGAAATAACATGAAGTAATATATAGAAAAGACAGAAATATGGAATTTTATAGTGAGATGAGAGAGAAATTAATTAGTGTAGTCTATCAAGTTATTACCAGTGAAAAAAATCATATATTTGAATTTCTTCAAGATATTTTTTGGAAAAGAAACTAACAAGTTTTGTACTCATAACAATGGATAGGCAATGAGATAACTTGCTATTTACAGACTAAAAAGAAGGTTCAAACAAAAATGTTCACAATCTATGCAAAGCATTTGTCATTTATTACAGAAAAAGTCAAATTAAAAACATAAGAATTATAAAGCAATTTTATTTTAAATGGAAAGTTTTTTGCCAAGATAGATTTCCATTTAGTGCCACTAGGAGGAGCAATATGATCTACAATTCTAAATTTAGACTATAACATCTAGAATAGTTTAATTCTTATATACAGATATAAAGTTGGTTGAACTTGATTCTACTGTATATCGGAAAAAACTTTCAATTCACACCTGATGGATGATTAGATTGGTTGGTTGTTTGGGTTTTATGGCATATCAACCTTTGTAAGTTATTTAATGCCAAATCCATTTTTACACAAATAAACTGCTCTATTTCAAACAGTTCAGTTTAGCATAAGTACACAGTTTAATTGTCAAAAACATTTCTATTTCAAGCTATTCAGTTTATTCAAAAAGTTCTAATTCAAACAATTTAGTTTAGTATAAGTATAGTTTTTGTTTACACAGTTAAATATCAAAACAGTTCTATTTCAAACAACTTATTTTACGTAGTACAATTTCAACATCAAAAACAGTTCTATTTCAAACAATTCAGTTTAGCATGAGTACAGTTTACATGTTAAAACATTTCTACTTCAAGCAATTCAGTTTAGCATAAGTACACAGTTTAGTTCTATTTGACCAATAGATAGGGCCCTATCAGGTGCTACTACCCCAGACCAGAGTGGGCCTGGGAGCAATGGCAATGAAGGGGTGCTCTGCATTCCCCAAAGCTCCAGCATCACTGGAACTTCACCATCAGATTTTTTAATCCAGGACACTCATTAGGGAGATCTTAACCCTCTGCAGAGGTGTGGTTGGTGTATTCTAGAGCCCCAGCTGACTGGGCAATACACAGGATTAAATGTAAAATCAGTTTTATTTCAGATAATTCAGTTTAGCATAAGTATGCAGTTTAGAAGTCAAAACAGTTCTATTTCAAGCAATTCAGTTTAGCATAAGTACACAGTTTAAATGCAAAATCAATTAACTCTTAAAACCACAGTGAAGTTCTATTTGACCCATAGATAAGACCCTATCAGGTGCTACCACTCCAGGCCAGAGTGGACTTGGGAGTGATAGCAATGAAGGGATGCTTCACATTCCTCAAAGCTCCAGCAATACTGGAACTTCACCATCAGATTGTTTAGTGTCAAATCCAGGACACTTGTTTAGGGTGGGGGAGGTTTTACCCCATCTGCAGAGATGCAGTCGGTGTATTCTACAGCCCCAGCCGACTGGGCTAATGGTGATTAGAAACTAACAAAAACAGATATATATAAATGAAAGCTAAATAGACATTTCATACTTTAGAATATCTGATAATTGCAATAAATTATCTAATAGTTAACATTTCAAGTTCTTGTAATGATTGACGCACACACATATAGGAAAAAATGAAGAAGATTTTCAAACTCACTTATGTTCAACAGGGGTTGGAAGAGGCCAACTCTCTGGATCTCTTGTTGGTTCTTCATGTACAAAATGAATATTTGATAGAGGATTTGATTTCTGCATTCCAGTCAGTATATTGAGAATGTCTTTCACTGCATTGTATTCCTTTGTAAAATAAACTTTTGCCTAATAAAGAAATTAAATGGTATATATTTCCAAAAATTATTTAAAATAAAAGGAAAAACAGTGTTTTTCAAAACTAATCGAAAAGCAAGAATGAAGTAATTTTATGAATGTGAAAATGAAACCACTGAAAATGTTATTTTCAACTGAAACCGTGTGTGTGTGTGTGTGTGTGTGTGTGTGTGTGTATGCATGCATGTGGAATAGCATAGATCCTGAAATAATTCAGAGAGAAAAAGAACTGCTCTTCATAAAATATCTTTTAAACCTTTAAATGTTCAGATGTACGCTTTTATTATATAAATATATATCATAATAAATATTGTGTGTGTGTGTGTGTGTGTGTGTGTATCTATGTCACCACCAATGTCACAATTCCCTTAGTAAATTACATCAAATTCTTCATGATTTTATTTATATTAAAATCTCAATTAACAATAAAATTGTTTATATTATTAATACTGTTGGCCTTAACTACATTCTTCTAACAGGTTGTTGTATTTATATATACAACCAGCAAATAGCTATTTACAGTGTGAACAGGAAGGTTAATTTGCATATTGATCTTTAAATTTCATTTCAATTAATATTTGCTTGATATTATTGATTTCTAATTATTTAGTTTTATTTTAATAAATCTAAGCAAAAATCCTGTAGATAAATCTTAAAAGAAATCCATTAACAAAAAAGAATAGATGTAATTTTATTCTTTACAGTCTAATTTAATTAATTAAATTAGAAAAGTTTAGTAATGAAAACCAGGAATGATGGGAAGTGCTAGCATCCAAAACGTTCTAATGTTTGATTATACCTCTTCTTTTTCAAATAAGATCAATGTAATAATTAAATTTTAAATATTAAATACTATTTTTTTATTTTATTAACTTTTTTTTGCTTTGCCTAATATTAATATTTACACACACATAATACAATCCTATGTCTCATTGGGTGTCCCATTCACATGGCATTGTGCCACATCTAAGCAAAAAGCTTAATAAATTACTATAGAGAAAAATTACTGTAATACAATCCTATGTATAATATTAACGAGAAATCAATTAGAATAAAATAAACAAAAAACTGGAATCTTTTGACATCCATTTAGTTTCATTAGTCTTTCTAATTTAAATATTCTATTCCATTACAACTTCAATATTTGCACCCAGAGGTTGTGTACTTTTGCTAGTATATATAAATTTGTTTTGACCCAAAAAATGTGGGCTACAAGGAAGCAAAGTTTGAGAAACACTGATTCAAGCAACAAAATTGCAGAATACAGATTAAGAAATAAAAAGGTCCCCTAAATTGCTAAAATCTACAACTTATGAAATATTCTACATTGATAAAGCAACCACAAACATCTGAGAACAAATTAAAAAAAAAAACGAACTATTTTGTCACAGCATAATTTTAAAATGAATTTCTGCTTACCCTACTCCATGTAGTCAGTCGATTTCTGTCGGTTGAATCAATTAACTTCTGGACTTTGATAAGTAAACTACCATAATACACCAAAGATGTTTCATAATTTCCCATGACTGCATATTCACGAGCATTTTTAGCAGTTTCTGCAATATCGGTCAATACACTGGAAATTGAAAACACAAAAAAGTTAACTCATGCTTGCTTTTTTTTTTAGATTAAATATTTTTTGGAAACATTTTTGCATTTTTACAAAATCTTATTTGGTACGAGAATAAGGGTGTTAAATGAGACTTTGATAAATTCTAATAATTGAATTGAATTTTTTGAAAAAATTAACTTTGGACTATATATGAATAAAGAAGAAATTAGACTTAAAAAATGAATAGAGTTAATAGTTATTTCTGAAATATAATCCAATGTGGTTTCTTATTCACAAATACACAGGCAATACACAATATAGACAATCTATCAAGTAACAAACAACACAAAGTAAAATGTTTACATACGGTTCAGACATCATTAGATCTGTTCTCAAGTTGATAAAAAAATCACAATCAGTTAAGTTGTTCACCTGAAAAGAGAAACAAATTTTCTTCAATAACTTAATGGTTGCATCTCTTTAGTCAACAGAAAATCCAAGTAGTTCTCTATAGCACTCACGAAGGGACTAATCAAAATGATGTTTCTAAAGAATAATCCATCTGTAGAATCTGATGTTTATGTGCCCTAAGACCACTTAATAGCATTGAGAAAATACAACCGAGAATGATAGTAGCTCCATTTAACGGCAACCCCAGCACAACAATCATCTCCTGCTACAGTTCCGCCAATGATGAAATGGACCTCATCCCCTTCTACAACGAGCTATCTTCCCTTGTTTGAAGTATTCCCAAACACAATGTTCTAATCATCAGTGGAGACATGAATGCTCAAATATGTAAAGATGAAAACAACAAATTCTGCTTACACAACTTGTCAAACAGAAATGGTAAACATCTAACAGAATTCTCACTTGAAAACAGACTAACATACCTTAATACTAAATTCCAGAGAAGGGTTGGGAAAAGTATGGACCTGCATCTAACCAAATAAGACTAAAGCTCAGATAAATGTAAGAAACAAATTCAATAATCTTCAAGAAATATCTGCAACACCAACTCTGAATGACAAATATGAAAACTTCCTCATCACCCATGTGCAAGTATTAACAGAATGCATACCAACCAAACCAAGAGTCAAACATAGAATTCCAAGGAAGAGACAAGCAGTTTGGAAAAAATGAGATAACATGAAAACAGCATCCTTATGTAATAACAGAAACCCAACTAATGCCAATGTACAAAAACTTAGGAAGGCACAAAAAGAACTAAGTTACGCATACCAAAAAGAACAAATAGAATAAATTCAAGGCCAGATCAATAAAATAAGAAACTCAGTTGAAGATAGACAATCTTGAATAGCGTGGCTGACAGTAAATGAAGTGAGTAAAAGGAAGAGTATTTTGAGGGCTAAACTAAAATCTGCCAGCCAAGAAGAATGAATACAGTTGTGGAAGAACATTTCAAGAAAGTCACAGATAGACCAATCACAAAAATTATTGATTATCAACTAGATATCAAATTAGGACAATTTACTCAAGAACAACCCACCATAGTGCTAAAAAAGTTAAAAACAGAAATACCCCTAAAAGTATGGAAAACAAAGAAATTCAATGACTTACTGCACTGATTCTACAATGCCATATATAAGCAAAACAGGGATATGGACAAAAGGCTGCATCTTCCTCTTCCCCAAGAACTACTGAGGTATAACCCTAACTTCAATGGCGGCTAGGATTTATAATGCACAACTACTCAATGGCATCAAACCAGAAATTGAGAAAATTCTTAGAAAAAATCAAAACGGCTTTCAGATAAATCGATCCACAACATCACAAATTCTAACAATCCATTGAATCATAGTAAGAGTTTGTGCAAAAAACCTTGAGGCAACAGTCTTGTTTGTAGATTTCTCTAGGGTATTTGATTCCATACAGAGAGGGAAGATGGAGCAAATACTTCTAGCGTATGGTCTCTCCAAAGAAACTGTCACAGCCATAATGATGTTCTATAAAAACATGAAAGTAAAAGTTCGCTCACAGGATGGAGACATAGACTTTGAAATTGTTACTGGAGTTCTGCAAGGGGGATACATTAGCCCTTTATCTGTTTATAATCTGCCTGTATTTTGAACTTTGATAGATTTAATAAAAGAAAATGGATTTACACTAAAAAAAAGGTGGTCTGGAGAGGGTTAGGGTTGTTATAGTTGTAGCAAACCAACACAACAAACCATAGTAAATAAAGAAGCAAATACTTTGTTCAGATCAATTAAAAGCCAGCAAGGATGCTGGAACTGTGGTAGAGTAGAATATGATGAACACGATTGTCCAGGGTCAACTGAGCACTCTTACTCTGCCTCAGAAAAAAGAAAATCCAGGTGCCATCAAAATCCAATCAACCCCACAAAATTAATCAAAAGCTGAGGACACACAAATAATGTAACCATGTTGCATCATCAAAAAAAGAAAAATATCAGTAAAATATAAATCCAAAAAGACGTGGGTGTCAGAAAGGCGATAGAAACTGCCCAAAAATTTCACGTCCAACACAAAACTGGGAAAAGTTAAAATTCCAAAAAGAAAAGATACTAAAGAATACAAACTCCTTACTTAAGGCTCGGGCATCGTATGTAAAGTACAAAAAAGAGAATATTACCAATAAAGATTCGAAAACAAGTTAACTTATATTGAGATGCATCTAAATAAGAAACGTAGAGGTTAGAATAGCCCAAATGATCTCAACATACCACGGGAACACAGAAGGAAAATAGAAAATTTAATATACAGCAATAGGGATGTTGTCGTCAATTCAGATGGGGAATCGGGGCAAGCTCGGGTGTTTCAGGTACAGGTGGACATGGAAAATCACTCCCCTGTAAAATTGTAACCTTACCAAACCATAAAAGGAAATTGGTAGAAGAATCAGTAGGGCCATTTAAAAGTAGTAGTTTAAAAGAACAATCCAAAAACTGGACACTGTTGGAAAGATGGACGTCCCACTAGAGAACCAAACACAGATCCTTCCACATGGACCATTAGCTTAATGGTTGTTTCAGTTATCTTAATGCTAGCCATAATAATACGACCTCCTTGATTGAAAAAAATAATAACAGTAATAAAAGACCAAGAAATTTGTGCAGGAGTGATGGAGAGGTGAAAGCAATGATCATTAATCAATAAGAAATCATCTCAGAGCAACAAATTGTTAAGTAATCAGTTGGTAAAAAACAAGAAGGACAATCACCAGCCAAACAGGAAAAACCATTATGACAGTCCCCCTGTCACTGGGAAGGTACCCCGCAAAAACAAATACCGACGCCGACTATGCCGATGACATAGCAATAATGGCAAATACACCCAACCAAGCCGAAACACTACTGCATAGTTTGGAATGAGCAACCGCAGGCATAGGCCTCTATGTCAATGCACACTAAATGGAATATATGTGCTATAATCAAACGGGTGACATCTCCACTCTAGACGGAACCCCTCTTAAACTAGTAGACAAATTCACTTACCTAGGAAGCAGCGTCTCATCAACTGAAAAGGACATCGACACGAGGTTAACGAAGGCATGGACAGCTATCAATAGGCTATCGATTATATGGAAATCAGACCTAACCGATAAAATGAAATGCAGTTTCTTCCAGGCAGCGGTCGCATCGATACTGCTATATGGATGCACTACATGGACTCTAACAAAATGGCTGGAGAAGAAGCTAGACGGCAATTACACAAGAATGCTGCGAGCAATCTTGAACAAGTCCTGGTGGCAACACCCCACAAGACACCAACTGTACGGCCACCTGCCTCCTATCACGAAAACTATTCAAGTTAGACGAACCAGACATGCAGGACACTGCTGGAGAAGCAGGGACTAACTCATAAGTGATGTACTCTTATGGACCCCCACATATGGCCGAGCAAAAGCAGGACGACCAGCACAAACATACATTCAGCAACTATGTGAGGATACAGGATGTAGTCCAGAAGACCTGCCAGAGGCGATGAATGATAGGGAAAAGTGGCGAGAGAGGGTCAGGGATATCTGTGCTACCAGCATGACATGATGATGAATGAACTCAAAAAAAAATTTTTTTTCAGCAAGGAAACAATGCAAGCAATCAAAAATTGTTGAGCTTTCTTTAAATATGTACATTTGAGAAATTGTCTCATTTGCCTTTGACAATGAGTTATTCACTGGTGCTAAAAACTTATGAAGAGTATGATACATACTTCTATTTAGGAAAATATAATTTTTCTTTTATAAGAACAAAAAAAAAAAAAGACTTCTATACTTTCAAAGAAATCAAAAAGTCAACTTCAAAATTCAGTACTAACCAAACTTTCAGATGGTCAAAACAAAAAGTAAACAGGCTTCGGGTTTGTCAGTGCATTGACATAAATTAAATCTGGACATCTCAGATCAGATCTTTGATTTTTCTTTTGGTTAAAGTGAAAAGAGATAAGGCATGGACTGGGATCCTTAATCAACCAAGCCCCTATATTGTGGTTTGATTGGATGACCAATCAAAATCTGAAATGTGGAAGGGATACTCTTCCCACAGTTGTAGATAAGCACATTTGATTGACTGACAAGTCAAAAAGTAGTAAAAATATAAATTTGGTTAGCCAATTGGGAATGATTGTTCCCAGGAGAATCCTCTATATAAATAGATGTTTATAGGGTTAGATGAGAGAAGAGATTTGATGTCTGTACTGAAGACAAGAGAATAAGAAAAGAAATCTCTCCAAGAACAAAAGCCTCTCCAGCAAAGCCTCACTCTCCAAAAAATTAATAAGAAAGAAAAACTGCACCAGACCTTAATTGTCTGCCTCTCAAACACAACAAAAGCAACAATTTCTTGATATATATAATATAGAGTATATATTATTGTTACACCATTGTGTTTCAATAAATAATCATTAATTGTTAACAGAGAGTTTTTCTCATCTTTGAGTTGCCAACACCCAGGCAACTAGCTCCAATGAACCACCCCAAATGTCAGAAGAACCCACATCTGTGGATCTTTCAAACACAACGTGGGCACAGTGGGGATTGATGAACCAACTACCCAGAAACGTATGTGGTAGTCACAGAACCAAGGTCACAAAGTACCATGACAAGCATAGTATCACATCATTCTAAAGTAGCACTAACAATTATGCTTTTCTTACTGAGCTCACTCATCATAATAGCTGTTCTGTTTAGAGATAAAAACAATAAAAAAGAAATAGTTTAGTAATTCAGTGCTTGAAGCCATTAATTTCAAGAAATATTTTAATTATTTATTTTACATTTAAGCATTTAAAATATGAGTTACTGTTTGGTAACTGATTTTTATATAAAACTTTCTACATTTTTCATTTTTAGAGCATTGCAACACATCAAGTATGATTTGCAATTTTACTTTCCTAAGAACACAAAAAATAATGGTTTATATAATATCATATTCATATCTATAATCCAGATTATCATATCATAAATATTCATGGTTCATATCATCGTATTATATTCATATGGTTCATATTATTTGCTAAAATTGTACAATTTTGCAAATTTGAATTTTTTCTTTGAACAATTTGCTTAAGACACTTTTTAACAAATGTTACCAATAAGGAAAAGAAAATCACTGAAAATAGGTGCCTAAAACAGAGAATACTTAGAACTTAAAATAGAAAAAAATAAATAAGATTTGCCAAACCATATTGTCTATACGAAGCAAGAAATCTTACAAAAATGTTTTAAAAAAAACCCCAAAAAACAAAAAAGCATCACAGCAAAAATTATTTCTGTTTCCTTCCTATCAAATGCATCATCTATTTCCACTTTGATTGTTTTAATGTCATATCAATCTTTGTGGGTTATTTAATGACAAAGACAAGTTAAGGTGGACCTGTCTTGATCTTCACATATTGTAACAAGACACTAATTTGTTATCATAGTGATAAGTTTTCTTCCAACACTTCATGACTCCATGTGGAATAGTCTATTATGCATATTAGAGGGGTGTTCAAATGCGACATTCTACTTCAGTCAGGTCTAAATTATAAGATTGGGCATGCCCCCTCCCTTCTATTCTTGCACACAGGCTGAGTCACTGTGTAGAGCATATGAAATTAAGATTTGTATGCTTATTTACCCACTGAAAAAAAAATGCAGAAAAGAAAGACTACATTTAATAATGAGTAGACCAAAGAATTTGGATTTATATCTAAAAGCAGAAAAGTTGATTTTCCTGTCTTCTGTACAGTATGCTGTTAAGAGAATTTGTTGATAGGGATGGAGAGTAAGAGAGAGTCAAGGAAATCTTTGTTGTAAAGGAAAAAGTACAGTTTATTGATACATTTACAACAGATAATATAATAAGTCTTCTTTTAGGGAAATTTATAAATGGTCACCCTAGTTGAGAGTGAAGGAAAAGAAAGTTTTGTAGAGTATGCCATTGTCATGTGGCAATTGACAGTAAACGGAAAAGTACAGTTTATTGATACATTACAACAGGCAACATAATCTCCTCCTTTTCCTGTCTAAGTGCTCTTTTTTGAATGGCAATGTTCTCTTTCAGAGAAATTTGTAAAGGGTCATCTTACTATTAAGGCATTATCAGAGCTTAAAGTGATCAAATTAGATAACTCTCACTTACAAAAAAAAAAAAAAAAAAAAAAAAAAATACTGATGAGTCGATGTTCAGGTAATATATTACTTTTTCCTTTCAGGAAATTCCTTTATGAATGTTCGATATACTCTACTTGAAGAAGAAGTGATGAAAAAGAGGACAAGTAAAATGAATAAATTTTAAAGACAAGATACGTCACACCCTACGTCTGAATAAGGCAGAAAAATATGTCATCGATATTGTTTTTTTTGTTTTTGTTTAAGACAACTGTCGTAAATTAAAATAAGGAGATGCAATAAATACACTTTATCTCAGAAATTAAAAAAATAAGAGCAATCAGGACAAGCAGACATAAAAAAAAATGACTTGCACTTTTATTAAAATTTCATCTTCAGTGAAAAGATGAAAATTAGAAACAAGCTGCAGTTGAAGAAGATAAAATCAGTCTGAAAATTACAAATGAGGTAGAGGAATTTAAAAAAAAACAAAAAACATTTAATTATGGAAATTTCTTCTGACTTTTGTTTTAAAATACATTTACAATGTTCTTGAATATTGATGAAAAAAATAAAATATGCATTTTATCAACTTTCGAGAACAAAGTCTCTTTTATTAAAATTGGATTTGAATAAACTTCAAGATTTGTTTTAAGTTACTGGTCACTCGAGTCTGGAAACCAAACTATCGAAGCCTGCTCCCAGGAGGTTTGTTTCTGAGGCAGTACCTCCCCGCTACACAAAAAGTGGAAAAGTCATACGTTTTGAAAACCAATGGAATTGGACAATTTCTGGATACACCCATCATCCGAAAGTGCGTGGAGTTTTTATATAAAAAAGATCTACATTCAATTTTTTTCCTACCCACAAAATTATCGTTTTAATTCAAATAGAATAAACTAAAAACGTTTTTTTGTTGGTTTATTTGTTTTATTTTTGTCAACAATACATAAGAAAACATTCTTAGTTTCGAATAGAAAACCGAATTTATATTAAAAAAAAAAAAAAGTGAGATCTTAAATTGATTTTACTATAATATATTTTTGGTGCATTCCATGCGGGAATTATTTTCCTTTATTTTTGTGAACGTTTCTTTTTAGCAACGAAGGAGGGTCTGCAATGAAGATCTTTGTTTACTTTTTATGTCAATTTAAAGCTAGGAAGTATTTTGATTATTGAATAATTTGGATGTTTAGATCCCTGGAAAAAGTACGATGGTGTGAAACGAAAAATAAAAATGTTTACTCAGATTTCAAAGCCAAAAGAAAACTTAAAGGGAATAATTCCATGAGAAATCAGAAAAAAAGGGAGGAAAAAAAAAAGGAAAAACAATAAACTTGCACAAACACGTGTATCAAGAAAGAAACAATGTATGCCTATTTGAATGGCCGAAATTATATTATAATGATTTCCATGTTTAAAATCCTAAAACAAAAAAAAAATATATATATATATATACATTTACGATGAAAACTAAAAGAAATGAAATAACAATAATACCTGGGAGTTGTATTAGAAGCCCCAAACTGTCGATATAATGAAAGTGGCAGTAGTATTGGTGATTAATCAACCATTTAAACTGTAAATAATCATCCCATACACTTCACTAAATGTTGATGCAGGTTTTCAACTAAATGGAGTCGAATTACAACGAAAAGATTCCGTCTTTATCAAATAAAATGCAAACTTTGAAGAATAGAAAAATCGTTAGTAGATATGTTTTTGCCTGCTATGCAACAGTGGACGTGATGAGAACTAGGGAAGATAACTCAAAAATTGTTCGAATAAAATTCAGTTCTGAAAACCTTGAACCGAAACACTAATACGTATAGAGATGCTTGCTAAAAGTTAATCTTTATTATATAATCATCCGATTTTTGTATGCACCGTGATACAGCAAAAATATTACATAATCACCAGCGCCATATCGTTTTAATGAGAATAAAACAAATTTCCAATCAAATCAGGAGTCTTAATTATAGTGCTGGATCGGCATTCGCGCTCAGCCTGAACATTATAATTTCTCATAGGTTAATTATTAAATGTTAATTACAAAGTACTCCTATTATTTACTTATTTGCAATTAATCATAATATAATTTTTTT
Source organism: Sepioteuthis lessoniana (assembly GCA_963585895.1). Lineage (NCBI taxonomy): Eukaryota > Metazoa > Mollusca > Cephalopoda > Myopsida > Loliginidae > Sepioteuthis > Sepioteuthis lessoniana. Next base: position 492,485 of record OY757937.1, on the reverse strand, counting down.
AATAATGGCTGCTGAAGGTGGTCGTTAACTCATTTAAAATCCACCGTTGGTAAAAACAAAACACATTAAGCAAAAACTAAATAATGACAGCAAGTACATTTAGAGTGGTAAAAAGGTTTTGAAAAATTGAAAAAAAAACTAAACAAAAAACTCCAGATACAATAATATTCTCTTGTCTGGTGTATGTACAGAAGAAAGAATTGGCTATAGAAAATGAAATCAAAGTAAAACACTTTGAAGAAGTCTAAACGGAATGTTAAAAATCGCTTTGTTTTTCTTATATTATCTTTAGGATAACACAAGTGAGATTAGCTTGGTTTATGACATCTTATTTATAAATCATAAACTAGATGACTCATGAATTTTTTGGGTTCTCATGATAACAGCAGTTTCTGATGATATTCATGCTTCTATTTAGCAAATAATTCTTATTAGCATTTCATAATTGTCTCCATTATATTGAGAATTTGGATTGTAGAGAAGAGAAAAATCTCGTATTTTGTTTTGGCGCGCAATTTAATTCAACACTGAATTTCACCCAATCAGGATGACATATCCTATTCAGCCCGGACCTTCATTTCCGGCTAGCAAAACGGGTGAGCGGCCAAACACACTCTCTTCAGCTTGAGACGGCGACCAGAACAGACGTGCCTCTGGTCGTCCCTGCTTAGCGATGCTTTTTAGCTAAACAAGCCACCCAGTGTGGACATCTCACTGTGGCTTTAACACTAGCAGCAGCAACATGGACACTCAACGAGGGAACCATCTAATTTATGGATTCTTTACGAGGAATCCCAGTGGAACATAAATTAGAAACATTCAGCATGCCTTCCACAGGCACCACTTCTGGTCACCCCAAAAATTTATTATGTCGATCCGAGCGCCACTCCGCTCTCGACACACAAAACTACACGGTGACTTTGAATACTTCCCTCACACGTCCAACGACACGCTGCCATCTCAACATCCCGCTAAGCTATCGCGTCTCCAAAACTAACAAGCCTAAACACCACGAGTCTTGCAGCCCCAAGAACAAACCAAATATTCAAAGCTGCAAATAAAGAACTTTCGTTGTTGTGTGTGTGTGTTAAAGAATAGTTTCGTAATTCATTTGTGTGCCTAAAAATCATTTGCGTTCCTCGAAACATCGCTATAGGATGTTAAAACATTACATTCAGCATGAAGGCAGCCCCCACCTCAATTATTTAGTTATAAATTAGACTGGAAATTACCTGATTATTTTGTATTTTCAGTGCATTGCTTAAATAAAAATCTCGCCATGAGAAGTTGCTTTTGCTTGTTTACGGATACATACATTATATCGATAAGAAACTTGAGAATTTTAGTGATATATAGATGGAGAAGATCTATTTAATGGCCAATCAACCTTCATAGGTTATTTCATGTTAAACTCATCCTTGTAGAACAGTATTGGTACAATTGTTGTAGAGCCGATAAGCATGTCGACCCACCCTGCAAATTATTTTTGAGTTAAGCATGTGAGTAATTGACAGCCAAAGAAAAATGAAGAAAACAAAGGCGAGATAACAGTATAACAAATGACAATTCATTTGTCGTAGGTTACAGAATCGGTTAAGTTCAATTGGTATGTGTCGATGTTGGTGTTGTCAGCTGAATGATTGATATGGGTAGCTGGTATGGTCATAGTTGGTAGAGAGACAGCTGGATGATCGATGTCGGTAGCTTGTATGGTGGTAGTTGGTAGAGAGACAATGATTGATGTCTCGGTTTTGTAGTAATTGGGGGTGTGTCGATGCGGTTTCTAGTCCATATAGTGAGTCATACATAGACTAGATGCTGCATTGCTGGAGCATGGTGTCGATGTGGTCGCTAGTCCATACAGTGAGTCGTACGTGAACCAGATGCTCCAATGCTGGAGCTAGTCTGCAATAGGTGCTTGGTAGCTTGGTCACGTAGGATCGAGCGAGTGTGCTAAGATCATTGTATCTTAGCTCAATGTCGGCGAGAACAAATGAGCGGGCGAAGGAACGAGTCACTAAGACCATTGTGTCTTAGTGTTATGGACCTGAGCGAACGAGCGAGCGAGTGTTGTGGCTAAGACGACCGTGTCTTAGCACTGCAGACTTAGTGGACAGACAGGGAACCGTTAGCTAAGATTGTCATACCTTAGCACTGCAAAGCCAAGTGAATGGACAGGGAACCGATAGCTAAGGTTGCCGTACCTTAGTGCTGTGAAGCTGAGCAAACAGACAAGGAACCAATTGCTAAGGTTGCTGTACCTTAGCACTGCGAAGCTGAGCAAACAGACAGGGAACTGTGGCTAAGATTTGTCGTATCTTAGCACTGCGCAGCCGAGTGAACAGACAGAGAAACTGTGACAAAGATTTGCCATATCTTAGCGCAGCAAAGTTGAGCGAACATACAGGGAAACCGTGGCTAAGATTTGCCATATCCTAGTGCTGGGAAGTCGAGTGAACAGACAGGGAACTGATTGCTAAGGCTGCCGTACCTTAGCGTTGCGCAGCTGAGCAAACGAACACACAGGGAAACTGACTAAAATGGTTAAGACCGGGTGGTCTTAGAGTCCTCTTCGTGTTTGCCTCCAAGCCGTCTGCTTCGACGAGTTCATAAGAATCGCTAGAGATACTCCAACCCAAGGATGGAGACCTCTAATGGTCCTTAAAAGGACCTTTTTGCATGTCTATGTCGAAGTAAGGCGAATGTGACCACGAGATGTAGGATTACACCTTATGAGCTTTGCTACAAGGAATCCTGTGTGCTGCCAGACTGCTAAAAGGGGTTTGTTTATACAAAGCAAAAGCTGTGTCATACTATCGAACCGCATAGACAGAGACTTCATCTATAAAAAATAGAAGTGGAAATACAGTCCTTCTTTAACCTGAGATAGGCTTCGAAAGATAATCCTCTTTATTTTAATAGAATTACTTTTGAAAGACAGGCTCTATTAATGATGTAAAAATGTAGGCTATTCTCTTTTTTAGCTGTTAATGGTTTCAGATGGTTTCATCACTTCTGGTCGTTGCGTTTTAAGGGTTTGATTTGTTTACATTTGTGAACAGGTCACAACACTATTCAACCTATAGCTGAAGGGGATAAGGGGGTTTCTTCCTTTTCCAAGGGGGATTAGTCTGAGAGTGAACATATTAGCATGACTGGAGCTCAAACTCACTACAATGTTGTTGTCCAGTGTTATATCAGCGTATGGTTGCAAAGAAAGTACAAAAAAAACACAGTTACGAAAACAAAGAACACGAAGGCTCATAAAATTTTAACAATTGTATTCTAGACAAATGAGTAAAAAGTCCAAATAGATGGGTTTGTAAAAACGTGTTGATATAGAATTAAAAAGTAGAAAAAATGTCCTATGCTTCATGGTTGTAGGATTGTTGGACTTATGTGTATGTGGTCAATTAGATGTTACAGGTGCGGAGATGAGAGGGGTGTTCGGTGATTTATGAGTTAGTCGCTTTCTTCAAAGCAGTTTAGCAGAATCGTCTCAGCAAAGAATTTTTTTAATCTACGTAAAAATTAACCTCAAACAGTTAAATCTTCACTCTATGACTGGTCTTCATTTACCAATAGTGAATAAAGCAATCGATATATGGTAACTGCAAGAAACAAGTTTAACAGACATACTCTGGATGACAAATATGAAAACTTTGTTACCATCCATATAGAAGCAGCAGCTGAGTGCATTTCATCGAAATTAAATGCCAAATATTAAGTTCCATGGAAGTTAACTGTGGTTTAAAAAAATGAGATAGCATGAAAAAAGCGTCTTTACGTAATAAAATAAACCTAACAAATGCCAATACACAGAAATTTAAAAAAATCCAGAGAGAACTAAGACATACCAAAAAAAAAACAAAAACAAAACCCAAAACATTTGAATATATTTTTAGCAATAGGAATGTTTGTTACTATTTTTAGCGAAGAAATGTGTTCTTGCGTGTGTGTATTATTCCTTCGCTACGTGTTGTTGTAAAATAAAAGAGAATGAAGAAGACGAAGATGCCGTTAGCTTTTATATGAAGGTTTTTAATGGCAGCATGGAATAAAGAGTTTACGTTTATACTGCAAGTCTCGTGGTAAGTAAAGAAGTAAGGAAACGAAATAAAGTTATGAGAGAGTGGAGAAAGCATTTTAGCAGCTAAATGCCTGAGCGAAAAGTGCATTGTTAGGTTAAGGCATTGTTGGATGTGCGAGGGAGATTTGTTCACCATAGTGAAGCAAAAGTCGTGTTTGCTGTTTGAGGAGAGCAACGTTGAAGTCACCGTGAGTTTGTGGTTCTGGTTGTTTCGGGGAGAAGCGTGAATGTCTCCAGAAAATGTTGCCCAGAGGTGAAGTCGCTAGGTGTCAGAGCGAGATTTTTCACCGCAGTCGACATAGCCAATTTTGGGGGCGACGTAAAGTTGTTCCTGTATGTGGCATATTGAATTCATCTAATTCATATTCAACTGGGAACCCTTGGTCTAAGAGAAATAGACGCAAGGGGTCCATAAATTAGACTGCTCCCCTCATTGTGTCGATGCTGCTGCTGCTATTGAAGAGCAGACAGTAAGTCGTCTGCACTGAACGAAGTTGTTCCGCCAAAGAGGGTGTTTGACGGCTTCCCCAATTTGTGCTGCCCAGAAAGATGGTTCGGATTGAATAGGATAAGTCATCCTGATAGGGTGAAATTATGCGTCGACCCTAACGGTCGAATTAAATTAAGCGCCAAACAAAAATGCGAAATTCTTTCTGCTACAATAGCTTGGCCTCAGAATTTCAGGTGCGGTGTACCTAATATTCGATCCATAACATTAAGTGTAACAGGAAGAAAAGAAAAGAACTACGAGTCTCGCAGCATAAAAGTGTAAAATACAAACAATGAAAACAAATACATATATATAGAAACAAGTAATAGCAAATAATAAAAAATAAAGTGTCCTGTTTAGTTCTTATTGTACCGTCCTTTCCAATTTGACTTGCAATTAAAAATTTTTTTTTCTTTTTCTGTGTACCTCATGGTACGTTTTTTTTAAAAAACAAAATGTCACTTAGAGAAAAAAAAATTGACTAGCCGGGAAGGTGGCATACAGAAAGCAGCAGTAGTAGTAATAGTTCAGAGGAGTAGGGTGAGTAAAGGAGTTAAAAGGTTACCTTGTTTTGGTAGTGGGGAAGTGAAAATGTGTGTCGACTCTAACGGTCGAATTAAATTACGCGCCAAACAAAAATGCGAAATTCTTTCTGCTACAGATTCAAAGTCAGATATTGTGTATAAACAAAACATAAAGGAGAAATAAATGAAAGGTTATATTGTCTCCTTTACCAAGAAAATCAACCTTGGGATCACTTATATGATAGAGGCATAAATCTTACTGCCATTGTTGCAGAATACCAGCGTCTCAATTGTATCTGATATGAAATTGAGAAATTCTAAGGAAAAATCAAAATGGCTTTTCAAGAAATCAATCCACAACATAACAGATTTTGACTATCCACCAAATCATTGTAGCAATACATGCAAAATATCTCAACAGAATTGTTCATAAATTCCTCGACAGCATTTGATTGAGGAAAGATGTAGTAAATACTATTTGCACATGGTCTCCCCAAAAGAAACTGTTACCGCTATAACAATGTTTTACAGACACATGAAAGCAATAGTTCACTCACCTGATTGCAACATTGTCTTTTTCAACATTGTGGCTAGAGTTTTGTCAGGAAATAAATTAGTGCCATATATGTTTATAATCTGTCTAGATTATGTATTTTGAACATAAGTAGTTTTTGAAAAAAATTTTTTGCAAAAACCTAAGACATTTTCATCCCTTAACACATATTTTGGATGATTTTTTTCTTCTTTTTTTTCTTTTTCTTTTCCATTTAGATACTCAATTACAGTCAATGTCTTTAATGAAAGGGTATATGCCAGCACCCCTGCCCCGCTCCATCTCTTCCCTTCATTTCCTTTTTCTTTTTTTCTCAAAAACGTCTCTCCACTTCTTTCTCACTGAAATTAATCTACTAGAATCTGAGGTAATTTCCAAAACAAACCATATAAAACAATGTCTAGGTTTTTACCAAATCTCACCATACCTGACGAACATCATACTAAATGAAAACAAAATCAAAATAGAGAACGGATAAAATAAACAAAATTTTTTTTTTCACTCTGTGCAACCACATCTTTTTAGAATCCTTCCCCTTTCCTTATCACTTTACCTCTTAGCCCTTCCTCACCCCAGTTACAGCCTAGACACCACAATATAGACAATTTTTTTGCAATATCACAAAACCCCTGTAGCTGAAAGAAATAATTTCGAATTTATTGTCTAGCGCAAGAATTATTTTAGCCATTGGAATTTCGTCCAATGAGGATGATTTAAGCCATTCTACTCAGATGACTTTCCTGGGCAATATAAAAGGCCGCACAAACGCTCTCTCAGTCTCTTCCTCGCTTATTCTAGCAGCAGAACAGACCAACATCAAAATGAGGAGAGCGCATTCAATTTTTGGACCATTGTTTTCTCTAGAAGATCATTCCTTTATCATTTATTCATTCCTTCTAGACCAACTGGTCCTCAAGTCTTCAAGTTGGATGCTTTATTCAAGCTCTAACATCCGCAACTGCTTTCTTCCCTTTGTACGACTCACAGTACAGGGTTCTCTCTCAAGCTGACATTAAAGTTTTTGGAACTCATCAATATCCTCGTCCACTCATTTGTTTTACTGCTTTCTTAATGTAACAGGGCAAGACAACCAATTTGTCTTGTTACTAAACCCCTTTCACCCAAACACTTTCTTACTTTTTCTTATCTGCTCCCTATCTCCACTTAAAAAAAAATCTTTAATGAAACCTAATACATTTGACTTTAAATCCCTCCCAGCTTTCCTGCAACAATTATACCCCTCCACCATCTTATCATTTCTCCTCACATGCTTTTAAATAGAAAAACTCAAAAAACGGTCTCTGTCTGAAGAAGTGCGTGATGAAATAAAGCCAAACGAAATATCACACATCTAAATTTGAGTAAAGTGTTTGATTTATCCAACTTTCCACATTATATATATATATATATATATATATATATATATATATATATATATATAAACTTTTAAAAATGACTCTTATTTTTTGTAATAATATCTATAATAATATTTGTAATAATATTCATTCATTCAGCAGACCCTACATTTTTTAAAATGTTAGATCTACATTTTTTTTTAATGTTAGATCTGCATCTTCAGACAATATATATATATATATATATATATATATAAAATTTTATTGAAGACGTGATCGACTTTTCTTTTTTTTTTTATTCTGACAAACAATTAACTGAGTAAGGGAATCATATTTTCACAAGGAACACAATGTTTGATTTACACCGTCGACATTTATGGAAAAAAATGGCCGAGGTGTGTCCTGTGACGTAAAAGTAACGTAGCAGTGATTGCCCTCTACAAATTAAACAAACAACTTTTCCGAAAACTCTCTTTCTAATCTAGAAGTTTGGTTCTTAATCAATGTTAATCCCAAGAAAATTTAGCCAAAAAATCCATTACAAAAGTTTTATAGGGAGTTTGAGAAGAGTAAACCTGAGCCTTTCTTCGTGTTGTTATTAACTAAGCTTTGCTTAAATATGGCCCACAGGTTTCAGGTTGCTTACAGTACTTGCTGTTGATTTAGTGGTCACCCATCTAATTATTGAATAAGCTCACCGCTGCTTAACTTCGGTTACCAGAGCATTTAGTAATCTACTAAACTTTTTGCTTAGATGTGGCACAAGGTTGTATGAATGGGGTACCCAGTGAGACTTGAACTCATTCATGAAGGTTTGCTTATCTAGCTTGCTAACCATTACACCACCTGAGACGCCCTAATCAGTGCTTTTATCGTGATTTGACCGATGAAGATGCAATAAAAACAATTTTGCTGTGACTGATAGATAAATTGTTTATTCTAAACACAATCAAATTAAATTTAATCCCTGAAAAGTAATTACGAAATGAAATCTTAAATAATCGAAACTATGAGCACAAAGACAATATTATTAGTTTCATTTTACCGTTTCTCAGTGAATAAATGATATTTATCCTGAATTTCAGCCAATGAAAATTCTTGTATTGATATGATGCGGAATTTAAAGGAAGTTACTAACACGTGGGTTTGAGAAGGAATGCAATATGGATTTTAACTAATTTCCTGCTGTTTGGTTTTTCAAATCACTCAGTAAGTATACAACCTTGTTTTTAAAATTTCTTTATTTCCTTGTTAAAAGTAACTATTCACTTTGATGGGCATTAACTACGAGCGATTCTCACAAAATAAACAGAATTTAAGCTATTTGAAATAGTGCATAGAGTAAAAGATTTTTTCTGAAAAGTAAGTAAATAAAAACATTTGTTGTTTGCCTAATCTTTTCATGGATCTTCATTATTTTTACCTTTTAGATTGTTTTAAAAACACAACTATCTCGTTTTTAATTTAATAAATTAAATTTTTGGTTCTCGCTACTTATTACAAAAAAATGATGTGCATGAATTTTAGTCTCTTACGCGTGGTGATTGAAAAATAAATATTTAAACATATGATTGAAAGAAAAAATTGGTGCTTGTATAGAACACTTCAATAAAGAAAACTTCCGTTATTTCTCTATACAAATACACAAACAATTTAGAAATGAAGGACTTACATTCACTATCTAAATAAGACTCAATATCAGTCATTTGCTTCATTATAAATTCCCCAAAATTAACGACAACCAACCGTATGTCAACATCTTTGTTGTGGAAAGGAAAAGACTAAAGAAATATCGAAAAATTGGCGAGTTGAATTTTTTTTTTTAAATAGATGTAACTATTCAATAAAAATGCAGAAAAGGCAAATCACTGAAACTTACTCATATCTGGATGGTGAATGTAAGTATTTCTTTTATATATTTTCTCTTTTTACATTATCTCAGAAACTTACCCTATTCTGTGCAAGCACCAAAGTAAATACTTGAAATAAAATCTGTGAGTATTAATTTACAAAATTAATTGAAAAAATAATACGTACTTGTTGTTAATAATAATGTAGTATGCTACTCAAAATATAATCCACACGTGACATATTGAGGGACTCATGTTGATATAGATTTAAAAAAAAAGAAATATTAAACAACTTGTTATTCATTGTAAAAATAAAGTGAAAACGTTTAAAGATTTTGTGGGCCTGTTAATCAATATTTTCATTATTTAACACTAAGCAAGCAGTTGATGCTTTAATCTTATGAAGGGTCCGTAAGTAACTTCACGAAATTTGAACTATCGCAAAGCGGAAGTTTTGTTAAATTTTCTTTTCCACCCAAACGAAAACTCCTCTATTAGATGATAACTTTATTTTTATTGTCTCCTTCACGAAAAGAATGCTTAATTATATACTAAAAACATGATTAAAACAATATTTGATTTTTTGTTGTTGATAAAAATTTAATATATATTTTCTATGAATGATAAAAATCTATCAATATTAGTTGTTTGGGTGATACGGTCATCAATTTTTATCAGGTGTACAATTAGCGGGAACAAATTAAGAGGAAAATCCTTCATTTCTGAAATAAATGACAATAGAGTGTAAGTTTGTTTAAATTTTGTTAGGCGGGATTTATTTAAATTTATTTTTATAAGATTATTTTCTTCATCTTGTTGCTCTTTGTTCATAACCTTTCGGTTTCTAATAAAAAAAACCCTTACAAATTAACTGGACAAAATACCACAAAGTGACATAAGACTAATAGTAATCGATAACAGACAAAAAAAAAAAAAATGTTTACGGAACTTCACAATTGTCGTAATAGAATTTGTTACCTATTATTGGAGACGTTTTCAGTATTTGGTGCCAGGGAGAATATTTAGTGGCGTCACCACTCACTAAATTCCAATATTAGCATAAATGTGCCAACTGATACACTAACACTGAATAAACGAAAAGGAAAGATGAGATAATCTTATATAAATATGTAAGATATTTGATGCCTATATATATAAAACCATTTAACATATGAAAGAATATCGTAAGCGAAACAGATGAAATGTACACTGTTTCATGTTAAACTGTGCAGAAAGATGTACTAAATTGGTGAAAATCTTGTCTTTGGTGGTTTTCATTTCAATGACAAGATGAGATACAGTATCTTACCAGATAGGAAAAACAAAGTCCCTATTCTGTTCAATAAACAGAGGTGAAAACATGTTATCTTTGCTCCAAGACTGGGATGAAAAAAGAGGTCTTATCTGTCCAAAGAACAGGAACCAGAAGAGAAAGGGGCTCTTGTCTCATCTGATCAACGAAGACACATCCAAGGTAAGACATTTGTTGCACCCCTACAGACTGTTGACATTGAATCCCTCATAAAATACGCCAGTAGAAAGTTATATGGACAAAACATTGTTGACAAAAACATTAATCTTATTGATAAGTATGAAGTGGTATGCTACAGAGAGAGGGAAGGGGAGGTCAATTCCCCTGCCCTTCTGTGTTTGAATCAACAGGCAATAAGACTGACCGTTAAAACAATATGAATGCAGGTTAGCTCCCTGCACTCTATTGCCTACAGTCTGTCGAACAAAGAAAAGAATCCAGGTCACTTGGGTATCGTGACCAGATGGAATGGTGGGAGAAGGAAAAAGTCAAACAATTGGCCCATAGACCCTTAGCGCCAAAATGCCATTTTTCCATTAGAAAAATTTAGAAAAGAATCTTTAGTTTGAGGACAGAAGTCAGCGTAGAAAGACATGCTGATTTACAGCCTACTCTGGGGAAAGTCTCCTGTAAAAAGAGTCTTTAGTCTTTGGACAGGAGTCAGCAGAAAAAGATGCTGATTCTGGGGATGTCACTCGCTTGTAAAAAAGAGAGAAAGGAACCTGAACATTAAACCTCAAGTACAACTTAAACTGTTTTCCTTCTACCCTTCCTAAATATTGGGAAGTTATATGTATTCAAAAAAGAAAGAGAGAAACTGAAAAGATTCTGTTTCATCAATAGTAAATTAGTGAATGAACTTTCTTACATGCTTCAGTCTGGCAACTTAGACATTTTCTCAAGAAAAAAAAAAAAAAGGACTGTTGAGACATTTATGTTTGATACTTCCTATTGGCTTAATATTGCTGGTATTTTTAAAGAGAAAAGAAAAAGAAACTATTTCATAAATCTAATCATTATTTGTTTGGTCGTTGCCTATTAAAATTTTGTTATATTTTAAATGCACCCTTGTGTTGAAATCTTTTGGTTGTGTTATTTCCTCTATCAATTTGTCTTCTGTTGCACATATCTGTTTCATCTTCATATTGCTGTCATTAATTCTCGCTAAATGTCTTATTGCACCTTAAAACACTACTAGAGAATTTTAGAAAATTTGACTACAGTTAATATTTTCTAACCTTGAAGTCCGATTTTTCCACTATCTGAGGGGTAGGAAGGCAAAGGACTTGGTGGTATGTGTGAAAGGGAATTAGTGCCCCCTTACCATCGTCTGAGATCAGTCTAGCCCCAAATTAACTTCCACATCATTTGTCGGTTTACCATATGCTTGAAATAGGAGTCTTGACTGGGACTTATTTTGCAGAGGGTCAAGTGCCAAACTGCCTTCGATGTCACATGTGCATAAAATGAACTCTCGTCCTGGGATAATTATTTATGCAGCGTCACATAAGAGAAATAGTTTTTGTGGCGTGAAGAAAAGTTCTTATGATATTCAAGTCTTTGCTGACAAATGTTGAAATCATTTTTATGAAAATACAAATTTGGCATGAATGGAAGGTGCTGACTTCACATTAACTTTGAACTCAATCAATTGTACTTCATTATTCTTTTCACCATAATGTCTTTTTATTCAAAAAACTTTCAAACTGCTGACACCAAAAGTGTTCAGCACTGTGTCCTACTTTTTAGGTAGATTTTTTGAGTAGATGGTAGCAGAATTGTAAGATAGTCTCTTAAAGAAAGTAAGTGATTAGCAAAAAGGAGTTACAGAAATATATTAGAAGTTAAATTAGCACCTTGATGCATTCAAAAACCACAAGGATATAAACCTGAAATTAAGTTACTTTAACAGAGTAAAACTAGCAATCCCAACCCCAGTCAAACCCCAAAACAACCCTAGGATCAGCAATTGAAAATTGAGTAGGCTAGTATAGCTTTTAATAAAAGTTATGTTGTTGCTCAGTGATGCAAAGAAAGGCATATATCTTAATAGATGAGTGTCCACTATAAAACCCACATGTTACTGTAGGCTTCCAAGGCCGAAGGACCCATCCTTTGATTTTGAACCCTATACTTAAGTAGGATGAGATATTTAATTGGTTGAGATAAGAGCATTTAAGGGTAGAGAGGTCAGTGGAAATTTAAGATGATCCAAAAAGTGAAGTGATAACCACCTATCATCAAGCTTCATTGTTAAATCTTGGTGATCTAGTTGAGTAGAAGCTGCAATTGCAGATATCTGTAAGGTACACAACAAGATAGAAGCCCTTTATCTGAAAATTCCATCAGAAACCTCACTTCTCTGTTCATACTAATTTCAGAATGATTTTTTGATGATTCATAGTGATTAACTTCAAATCTCTGTGCATCTTCAGACCATTGCAAGCCACATCCTTCACAAAGTCCCCATTGCATAATGAATAAAATTTGAGTTTGTAACTATTTGATTGTGTTTTTTATTTTATATTTTTTGTTTATTATTTGAGTCTCAACCTAAATTAGCCAATTAATTATCATGAAGAAAGATAAGACCATTTCATAGTGTGTGTGTGTGTGTGTGTGGGGGGGGGGAGATTGTTTATCTAATACCCACCCCGCCCATCTCACTGGCCAACAACAAGATGCTTGGCTGGATTAGAAGTTGTAAACTAACAATTGTTTCATTGTTTGCATATTTCACAGACTGTATATACCTAACATGGCTTTTGTTTTATTTTAAATAGTTTGTTCAATCAGGAATTATTTATTTGATTGTTTAGTCTGAATTATTGCTTAGGATTATTATTAATATTAAATAACTATTTTGGTTATTTAAACTTGGAAACAAAACAAAACGATAACTTCCACTTTAATTCTGTTTGATTTTTAATGTATTTCAATAATTTTAATTAAGAATGTATTCAATTATCTTGATTTACTGCTTGAAGTAAATTTCATTAGGATGAGAAGTACAAAGTCATTTGACTGGTTTTGTCTAATAAGATTGCAATAAAATCTATTCATCATCTGTAACATTTTGCTCAATTCCTTTTGGGAGTACTGACAGTTGTAAATGGCTACTTCTTTTTTCTTAACCAAAGAATAAACTGCCTTTTATATAACGTCTATGCCACCTTTTGCTGAAAGGTTTTCCTTAATGCTATTGTATGCTTTTTAGTTTTAATTTCAATAGGATTTCTGGGAAAATCATACTCTCCGACATAAGAATTTTATAAGAGTGTTCACTGACTCGAGGTGTAATAATAAAAGAACAAAATTTAGAGTTATTACTGAAGTAGATAGCAAGTCAAAAAGGAGACAATGTTAGCAATTTTTCATATCCATGTTTTATTTTTAATTGCCATGTTGAATTAAGACTGATCCTTAAAATTTTGATGTCTTTAGAATATGCTGTCCCCTTCTCCAATAAAACACCCCCTATTTTCCCTTAATTCTCAACTTGACAGTATTCAACTGATATGATCCATTGGGGGTGATATTTGTATACTTATAAAATTGATTTTTGTACTGGCATACAAATTTTTTTTTTTTCATTTATATAATTGTATATTGTACTTTTACAGTGATATTGACAAACTCTGGGCATTGTACAAGACTGATCATCATTGATGCTCTGACTTTTATTATTTGCATGCATATTATTACTTGTTCATTGAATCCAAGATTGACAACATTCTTAGGAAGAACCAAAATGGCTTCCAGAGAAATAGATCCACGACCTCACAATTATTGACTGTCTGTAGAACTCTAGAAGGTGTACGGGCAAAAAACCTACAGGCAACAATATTATTTGTCGACTTTACAAAAGCCTTTGATTCCATACACAGAGGGAAGATGGAGCAAATTCTACTCGCATACAGTCTACCAAAAGAAACCGTCGTAGTCATAATGATTCTCTATAGAAACACCAAAGTGAATGTGCGTTCTCCAGATGGAGACACAGACTACTTCGACATTGTAGCTGGGGTACTGCAAGGAGACACACTTGTCCCATACCTCTTTATCATCTGTCTAGACTATGTGCTTAGAGCATTGATCGATAAAATCAAAGAAAACGGTTTCGAGCTGACAAAGAAAAGAAGCAGAAGGTACCCCGTAAAAACAATTACCGACGCCGACTACGCAGCAATTCTGGCAAATGCACCCGCCAAGCCGAAACCCTACTGCATAGTTTGGTATGAGCTGCTGCAGGCATTGGCTTCTATGTCAATGCACACAAAACGGAATATATGTGCTTTAATCAAACAGGCGACATTTCCACACTAAACGGTAGCTCTCTGAAACTAGTAGACAAGTTCACCTACTTAAGAAGCAGTGTTTCATCGACTGAGACAGACATCAACACACGACTAACAAAAGCATGGACATCCATCAATAGGCCATCTGTCATATGGAAGTCAGACTTGACCAATAAAATGAGACGCAGTTTCTTCCAAGCAGTGATTGTGTCAATACTGCTATATGGATGCACTACATGGACACTAACTAAGTGACTGGAGAAAAAGCTTGACGGCAACTACACAGATGCTGGGAGAAGTAGGGACGAGCTCATAAGTGATGTACTCCTATGGACCCCTTCACATTGCCAGGCAAAAGCAGGGCAACCAGCTCAAACCTTCATACAGCAGCTCTGTGAGAATATGGGGTGTAGCCTTGAGGACCTGCCGGAAGCAATGAATGATAGGGAGAGGTGGTGAGAAAGGGTCAGAGATATCCGTGCTGATGGCACGACAAGATGATGAGATGATGATGATTACTTGTTCCATATACTGTAACTGTTTTGTTTCTTCTGAGGCACTCTTGTTGTCATGGTTATTATTGTAAGAAAATGGATATATTGACCCGAGTTCAAATCCTAAACAAAGCTGTTTGTATTTCACATAGCACTAATATCCTTAGAAAAAGTATATATCCAAGTATACTACTTCCAGTTTTGGGTAAATAGTAGGGCAGACTGAGCTTTGTAACCTTGGTAAAGCAATTGAAGAGAAAGAAAACTCTGAATTCAAAGTTGTTGAACTTCACTTAAAAAGTGACTTTTGTTCCATACTGTTTGGGGTGGAGAGATTGGGTAAATATGTACTGTAATGATTTTATTCTTTGGAATAACTTTCTGTATTTTTCAGTGATGAATGAAAAATTTCGTTTATTAAGAAAAGAACAACAGGAATTACCTGCATACCGAGCTCGTAAGCAGATTATTCAGCATATCCAAAGATTAGGAACAGCGATAATTATTGGTGAAACTGGCAGCGGTAAAACAACACAAGTACCACAGGTAAAATGTTTCTTTATATTTTGTTTCTTTCTTGTGTTAAATTTCTCAGTTTAGCAAATAAGTCATATTGAAAAAAATATACAGTTTGTAAAAAAAAAAAAATTGCTTCAATTGTTTTGTTTTAAAAATTTTATAAGGTAACAATGTTCTACTCTGGATCTAAGAGGGAATAACTCTGAATTTTAAATATTACTGTTCATGAAGAGTTTTCAAAGAAGAAAAAGAAAAAAAGAAAACCTTATTATTTTAAAAAATTTTTTTTATTAGAATAGTTAAAAAATTCTTTTTGTTGAAGCTGAATTTGATGTTATGGTTTCTATTCTGATAACCAAAAAATGTTCTAACATTTAGTCTTGTATGAATCAACTTGAAGTTTAGAAAGTTTTGTGAAAGAATCAGAACAGTTCTTTGAGAAATCAATCCACAACTTCTCGGATTTTGACTATTTGTCAAATCATTGAAGGAGTATATGCAAAAAATCTCTTGAGGTAACACTCTTGTTCGTAGATTTCTCCCAGACATTTTATTCCATACACAGAGGAAAGATGGAGCAAATACTTTAGTATATGGTCTCCCTAAAGAAACTGTCTCTGCTATAATGACGCTTTATAAAAAACCTGAAAGCAATGGTTTGCTCACTTGATGGTGACGCTGATTTATTTGACATTGTTGCTGGAGTCTTGCAAGGAGATAGATTAGCACCATTTCTATTTATAATCTACCTCAATAACCGACTAAAAATGTTGATAGAGCTAATAAAAGAAAATAGTTTTATACTAAAAGAGGCAAGAAGCAGATATCTTGCAGAAATTATTACTGATGCAGACTATACTGATGATCTAGCACTTCTTGCAAATGCACTTGCTTAAGCCAAATCTCTGTTGCATCGCCTGGAGTAAACAGCAAGATGCATTGGTTTCTATGTGAACTCATAGAAAACAGTTTGTTTTTTAATTTAGGTGGTGCTATTGCCTCATTAAATGGCAAACAGTTCACATATGTTGGTAGCAATATCTCATCTACTGATAGGTAAAACATGTACTGCTATTGATGGTTAACAACCATATGAAAATCTGATCTCTTTGATGAAGGTTAGTAATGTTCTATCAACTCCTACACATGGTCACACTAGTGTTAGTCGACCAGCAAAAACTTATATTCGTCAGCTCTGTACTGGATGCTGTCTATAGGACCTATCGAGAGTGATGACTGATAGGGATGGATGGCAAGAGAGAATCAATGAAACGCATGCTGTCAGCATGCCTTGATGAATGTGTGTGTGTGTGGCTGTTTTCTATGTATATGCTTTATCATACATAATTTTTTATTTATTTCTCCAGTACCTCTATGAAGCTGGCCTCCATCAAAATAATGTTATTGCCATTACTCAGGTGAGTATATTTGAAAATCCATTTACAGCTCTGTCTTTTGTCGTTATTTAGGCTTTTGAGCTATAACCAATTTTGCAATTAACAGTAACTTATGTGATTGAACACCTTGACTTTGCTCCCTTCATTGTGTGACCCTACACTGTGTTTATTGCACAGAGCCTGAGGCAGTCACTAAAGTACAAAGAAAAAAAAATGTCAAACTTGCTCATAGATTGAGGAATGTGTGTGTGTGTATGTGTGTTACATTGAACCTTCCTTTGACTCTGTCCACCCCCGAGTCCAGCTCAAATCCTTTTTTACCAGATCCTAGCTGATCACTTCTAGCTCTAGAGGTACTAGCAAACTCAGAGTGCATCTCTGATTCTGGTCACTTTCTTTGACCAACTGACTTAAGGGGATTCCTCTGATCAACTAATTGCACTTGGACTCCCACTAATTTGTTGTTTTTTTTTAATTTTTTTTATTTCTGACTATGCCTGTATATATGCAGGGGTGAATATTTCCTATTTCTAGGCTTTGGGCCACTTATATACTGGACATAAAAATATTGCCAGAATTAATGTATCCAGGACACCCTAAAAAGTGGGACAATAAAACTGAAGTCTTAAGTTGCAGCTCAGCTTTATCCGACTATCTCCACTTTGACTGGGAGTAATGGATGAGTTGTTCATGCACAAAACATATATGACCACACATCCATGTAGATATATCCAGGTTCTTATATGGATATACACACACACTTATGGTCAACT
Source organism: Sepioteuthis lessoniana (assembly GCA_963585895.1). Taxonomy (NCBI): domain Eukaryota; kingdom Metazoa; phylum Mollusca; class Cephalopoda; order Myopsida; family Loliginidae; genus Sepioteuthis; species Sepioteuthis lessoniana. The sequence goes on along the minus strand of OY757937.1, from coordinate 474,830 downwards.
CATAATCATACACTGGTACTCGCACACACACACACACACACACACATAGATACATGTACTCCCACCTATTCATATGTCTACTGTGAGATGCATATGCACACACACACATATATATATATATATATATAGAGAGAGAGAGAGATCATTGAATAAGTTTCCAGATTTTTTTTCATATGGGCACTTTTATTGATAGTACACACATGAAACTCTAGTCCCTTTCAAAGTAATCTCCTCTGGCTGCAATGCACTTGTACCGTTCCAACAACTTCTGGAAGGTCTCATGGAAGTCCTCTTGTGTGAGCGTGTCAATGACCTTCATAACAGCCTCTTTCATCTCCTCAATTGTCTCATAATGACAGCCTCTGAGCTTGGGGAATAACCAAAAGTCACAGGGAGCAAGGTCTGGACTGTAGGGAGGATGACGAACTGTCTTGATGCCAATCTTGGTCAAATAGTCTGTGACAAGGATAGAGTTGTGGACTGGTGCATTTTCCTGGTGGAAATACCACTGACCTGATTTGAAGAGTGCTGGTCTCTTCCTGAACTCCCTTAAAACCTCAACACAGTAACTCTAACCCTAACCCTTTGGCCAATCAATTGTGGTGTATTGACTTCCTTACTCCTCCCACACCTCTCATCATCCCTCATAGACTGCCTGCCTTCCTTGAATCTCTTATGCCACTGAAAAACTGATGCTTGATTCATGCAAGGTGGTCGAAAAGCAGTCTGAAGCATTCCATACGTTTCTGTGGCATTTTTTCCAAGTTTAAAACAGAATTTTAATTCATATCATTCTTCTAAAGTGTCCTCACATCCAGATTGTATTTTTGAAATTCACCAGCTGTGACAATCAGGCTTTAGTAGGGTGTATTCCAATTGCTTCTGTTGCTGTTAATTTGAACCTGAAATCATAAAAATTGGTCAGTCATCTCATAAGATGTATAGCCATAACATACTGAATTTTAAATGCCTGTACAAAAAAAGTCTCGAAACTTATTGAATGCACTACATATTTTTAATTCTTTATATTACCATATCAAAGGTTCATAGTGTTAAACTTATTCATTTTTCTATATATTCTGAAGATTTCTTTTCGTAAATGATTATCTATTTCTAAAATTCAAGTTATAATCCTGGCAGATGCTTACCCATAGACTGAAAGACTAAACCTTTTGCTTAAAATTATATCTTGGAAAATAAGTTTGAGATATCTGTATTGAATGTTAAATCAGTAAAATGCCTGAATGAAATCAATTGTAAATGATATTCTAAGAGACATTTGATACACATTGAAAATACATGAAGAAATATTCTTTTTGTTATAGAAAGCAGTTGTAAGGCTGTATTTCGGATATAGTTCATGCATTTGATCACCATTACACAATGGGAATTCTTTAGCCTTAAAATATTTTGGCAAAATGAAGGGTAAAGTAAAATTAAAGTGATTCGATAAAGCTACTTACCAGTTAGGGAGATGTTATCATGTGACTAAAAAAAGTTGAAGTTGGTCACTAAGATTCAGAATATTCCTGATCTTGCTAACTTCATTTCACTATTCCAAGAAGGTAATGTACTTGCTCTCTATTTAGAGTAATGATGTTGGAACAGCTGGAAGTAGATATAAGACAGCAGATCAAATAGGATGTTCACTGACGGACTCTTTGAAGCTTAGGAAAAACTTAGAAAGATGAAGTGGAACTGGGAATCAGTTGATGTATATGCTATCAACATCAAAAGGTTGGCAGGATATGTTGGGAAAGCGAGATCAAACAGTGAAACTAGCTTTTATCACTGTCTTCCAAGACAACAACACTTTGGCACAGCAACAAATGTCCGGTGTTGATGATAGAAATAAGCAAACTGATACAAGTTGTGAGGATGATGACATGCAAAAGACTGCAGAAGCCCAGAACAGTGGGAGTGGTTGCAAGAGGTGAAGAATGAACAAAAGAAAACGAGGTAAATGCGTCATCCAGTTTTTAGTATTGTAGATGTGGCACATCACACCTAAGAGATGGCAAGGAACCTCCTGGATCAAATATAATGTGTTATATTGTGAAGAATTTATTTCAGTGAAACAAGGAAGGTGGGGGGCTTTTGCATGAGTAGTTTAACCCTTCAGCAAAACATTGGCACAATACTGACCTCTATCAGTGGAAGTTCTTGATGCTACTTGATACACAGCCACTTGCACCTAAGCTTGTAAGTTGTTGATATGAAAGTGGTACAGTAAAAGTGATCAGTAGAAGGGAAGTAAAGTATAAATGAACAAGACGTTGAAGTGCGACTATAAAGAATATTGATAAACATTGAAGTACTTGTTATCAACCGTTTCATTGATTGTAACAATATTGTGATTGGAATGAATGTAAGTAACAAGCGTGGAGGTGTGACCATTAGATGAAATTTGAGTTGGTATGTTATACTCAATGATTGATCTACTGTGAAGCTAATGAGACGAGTTTCGTTGCCCCTAATTTTGGAGGGGCCCCTGATGCAACTTTTTTTTTTTTTTTTTTTTTTCATCTATTAATTTTTCAGCAAAATTGAAGTTTTTTTAAGTGTTATTAAAATAAGGCTATTTTAGTGATAGAATCATAATCCAGTGTGTTGAAGGCACCTCTGGTGGTGTAATGGTTAGCAAGCTCGACTAGCAAACCTACACGATTGAGTTCGAGTCTCATTGGGTGCCCCTTTCATATGGCCTTGTGCCACATCTAAGCAAAAAGCTTAGTAAATTTACATAATCCAGTGTGTTGAAGTATTAATATTGATCTTAGAATATGCTCAAATATTTATTTCAAATGACCTCAAAATGGACCTTGATGAATGTTGCTCTGTTGACTTCATAACAGTTGAAGTTTCTGAGTTTCAAAAGTGTGGGTCAGCCACTGTTTATACTGTAAGTATCCAAGCATGAAACTGTTGCAAAACTGAAGGCAAGGAATTCTGAGCCAAATTTGATGAAAAGAAATGAATACTGGAGTTTGGTGGAGGAGTGTCCTGGTTTAAAAAAACAAAAACAAAAAAAAAACAAGTTAGGGTGTTACAAAAAGTCTTTGAGAAAGTCAAAAAGAGTAGAATTTTTGCATGATTTCAAGATTGGTCATAATACCTCTAGAAGCTATTAATATCAACAAAACATGACATGAAGTTTACGATTGTAGTGGCGATACAAATCTTAATCCCTGCTCTGTTGGCTGGTGGACGGGGTGGTGGTGTAGAATGCACTGACTTTACCTCTGCAGAGGGGTTATAATCTTCCAAAGAAGCCATTTATAGCAAATTCTTAACCTATATATCTTATGGGAGCTAGAAGGTGGTGGCTGAGGATCAGTTGCATTGAGAGAAGAGGACTTTGACCGTTGCTAAATTACTTGGTAATAAGTAATGTCTATTGAAAACCTGAATTTGCCGAGGGTTTGAAACCCTACTTCTAGCTTGTGTATACTGTTAGTGTATCTATGTCTCAACCAAAGGAAATGAATTTCCCTTTTGGTAAATTCCCAACCCAAGTTGGACTCTGTGGTGGGTGATGGAGTATAGGACCAGCAAAAATAAACATTACCTATGGCTTCTTCAAAGAAAAAAACTAAAGGAAATCTCTTGGAGTCAGATTCGAAGAATAAGGTAGCAGACTTCCTTAGACCATATTTTCCTTATTTCTTACCCACCACCAACTACCATTTTTTTCATGTATCTGAATACCTTTTTAATGTCAAAAAACATTCTATTCCAAAGACGTAGAAATTGCATTTAAAGATTTCTTGACAACAAAACCTTTAGAGTGTTATCATACAGGCATATCTTGTTAGTTGATAGCAGGAATGCATAGATATTCAGGGATTCATGTTTTAACTGATTAAAACGCTGTTTGAATTCATTCATTCAGGAATAAAAATTGATTCTAAAATCAGACTTTATTTTCTGAACAACTTAATAGTACAGGCAACAATGGCAAATTCAGGCCAATACTGGATTTTCAAAAATGAAATGACTATATGGTGTGCCCTACTTGGAGTGACATGATTGATATATGTGAGGAAACAATGATAAGTGGAGGCAAAGGGGGCAGAGGGAACCACAATTATAAACCTCAAATTGGCCTACCTGCAATTACATTAAGGAGGTATCAGTTGGTGCAATTTAAGCAAGTGATATAATGTTTAACTAGGTTTGGGTTTAAGCCTGTTAGACTGGTATGCAGTTATCTGATGTATAGCTCATGCTCAAATGGCAGACGGTAAATTTAGGCTCCAGGCTCTTATTACACCAAAGATTATAGCAACAGTCCTTAAAACCATGCTGGGAAAAGATGTTAAAATTAAGACTCACAGACTCTAATATTGATGACATCATGATAGATGTGAATGAAGTGGTGGACTATCTTAAATTTGGGTTGATTGCTTAATCTTCAGAGTTGTAAGTTGTGTTGGGCAAGGGTTGGGGGTCAAATTAAAGGGAGATAAGCAGGTAAACTGATGTTTAAAAAGAGGAAGGAGGTACCAGAGAGTAAAGAAAATTTGAGTAGACTGCAATTGATCTCAGTCTGTGGCAAATTGATGAAACTCATTGTTGGGTGGCTACAAACAGTATCTAGTGACAAAAATGTTTTAATTTAATTTCAAATATTCATTTTTTTATCTTTTGTGTCAAAAAGTACAAATTTTTTTTTACTAGCTAACAGTCGTAAAATATAGTTAGGATTTTGGCTAAAAAGCACAGAAATAACACCACAGAAGGGCTAAATTCCAAATTTGGTAAATACTGCTCTAGTTTTAAGTTAAAATGACCTTTTTTTTTTTTCCTTTTCAGCCTCGTCGAGTAGCAGCTATTTCTATTGCTCAGCGTGTTTCTGAAGAGAGAATGGGCAATCTTGGTGAATTGGTGAGTTTTTATATGTAAGATTGCAATCATTAGCAATAAAAGATAAGAAGGGGGGGAGAAAAAAGATTGAGTAGGGAATATTGGAGGTACTTTTGTCATGATTGTTATTGTTGTAGGAAGTGGACATGGTGACATGAGTTCAAATCCTGAGTAAGGCTCTTTATATTTCATATAGTGCCAATACCCTTGGGAAAGGTATACATTCTAATATTCTCTTTCCAACTCTGGATAAATAGTTGAGCACACTGTTGGGTTCTTGAACTTTGGTATAGCAATCAGTCGAGGAGAAGAAAAACTCAATTCAAAATTGACCTGAAAACGGATCAGTTCTGCCCAGTTATTTCTGGCTAAGATATGCTACTTGAGTAGCACCCCCATAACCAAACCAATTTATATTAGAACTACAACTGAAAACCAGAAAGAAAATTCAAGGTCTGTGTCTTCTCTCTCTCTTCTCGTGATATGCATATTTACCAACCCCTCCGCTTGGGCAGGATATGACACAAGGTCAATTTTTAAGCAGAGTTTAACAGGTTTGAATTCAGAGTTTTTCCTTCTCCTAGACTAGTTGCCTCACTAAGGCTGTAGAACCTAGTCTGCCCTACTATTTACCCATAGCTGGAGGGAGAATAATTGGATTCATACCTTTCCCAAGGGTATTAGTGCTATGTGAAATGCAATTAGCCTGGTCCAGGATTTGAACTTGTGTCGCCGTGTCCATTTCCTATGATGATAACCATTACATCACGGGCATCTCTTCTCATGATATGTTTCTCTTTGTTGAGCTAATGCGTGTGACTCAGTTTTCATACTCTGTTTCTTTCTCCCAATGACTACTTAAAAAGGGTAGTAGCAAATAAACTTTTGTGTTAGTGAACTTAGAGTTTTGTGTGTTCGTCATCTTTTCCCACGATGAGGTTCCCATTGTACATTGTCCTGATTGGTGCAGTAACATTACAACCTTCTATTTGAGACCTGTAGTGGTATAAACATCTATTTGATACTGTTATGGTATAGTTGTTGGTGTCAATAAGTGACCCATGACTCTGAGCCATATAGAAGGTTGGTAAGGACTATGGCTTTATCCATCTTCAGTTCACTGTTCTATCACATGCATTTTATACAGTCTGTAAAATGCACTTTGCACTTTTTCTAGCCTGCTGTCTACTTCCTTGTCACGGTTACTTCTGTGTGGGCAACAAGGGCAGCATTGTCAGCAATAATTTTAGACCAGTTGCCCTAAAGCCCTTGTCTAGGCCTGTAATTGTTGGAGATTAAACAGGTTGCCATCAAGGCTGTGTTTGAAGATCCTGCTCCAATTATCAAGATCTGTCAAGAGGTCTGTTGGAGCATTATGCTGAAGAAGATTGTGAAAAGTGTCAGTACCATGATGCAACTCTGCTTCACTCTATAGATGATCAAGAAGTTCATTGTTATATCTGACTTGGTCAAACTGGTCTTTGTGCTGCTGGATGATGATCATCAGGAACTTTGGGGAACAGTCAAGTCATTCCATGATCTGCTGCATTCTCTCTCTTTGTTCACTATTGAATGCTTTAGTTGGATTAAGAAACATTACATACATCTCTTTGTCTTGCTCTTGGGATTTGGAGCTGCCTGAAAGCAAACACCATGTCCTGTTGGTTCTGAAACCTCATTGGTTCTCTGGAAGATTTTCTTTAGTAATGCTGGGTACCAGTCTGTTCAGCAGAATCCTTGCAAGGATTATTCCTTTGATGAAGAGCAGAGTAATTCCTCAGTAATTGTAGCACTCAAACTTTTGTTCTTGTATTGGGTAATGATGATGACTGCATCATGGAAATCTTGTGATTTTGTCCTATTTCCAGCAACAGCATGTAGAGATTTGTATACAATCTTGGCACCCCTATATTTCCAAATCTCTGGGATTCTATCAATTTCTGTTTTGCCACTTTTCAGCTGCTCTATGGTTTTGCTAGTCTCTTCAGTAATGGGTAACTCATCCAGTTCTATTTTTACTGCTTGTTGGAGAATGCAGAGAATTTCTGATTTTTGGGGATTGTGGTTAGCACTGAAGAGAGCCTGGAAATACTCCATCCAACAACAAGATGGATGCCTTGTCTATGAGGTGTGTATTGCTGTCTGTAATATGCATAGGACTCTGGACCTGATACATAGAGCCATATACCACCTTTAAGGCTTCATAGAACTTTCTTATGTCTTAAAGCTTGTACTGGAAGTCAGGACATACAAAGCAGAATGCTGTTTTCTTTTCAGGACAAGAATATTAACACAATGTGAAAATGCAAACAGTCTCATCCAGAATTTGAACACTGGTCGCTGTGTATATTTCCTCCAATGATAACCATTACATTATGAGTGCCTCCATTGATAGTTGAAAAAATTCAGTTATTTTATCTATTGTTACTTTTTAATCATATTTTGTTTCTTTCTGAAAACTTTTCTTATAAACAAGCTACAAAAAAAAGAAAAAACAAAACAACTTTAGATATTTTATAGTTATTGGAAGAGGATGTGAATACGCTTTAAATATTTTGGGACAGATTTTGTTCAACAATAAAAATATTTTTCAGGGAATATATTAGTTTATATTATTTTCCTTTTAAAAGTTTTTATATCCAAAGAAGATTTGTTAAATTAAAATGTTTTCATTTCCCAGGTTGGTTACAATGTGAGATTTGACAATATGACGTCTGCCTGTACTAAAATAAAATACATGACTGATGGAATGTTGCTGAGAGAAGCCATATTGGATCCTCTTTTGAGAAAGTCAGTTTAACATTTATATTTGATATTGGCAATTTTATTCACTAACTCATTTTTTTCCTTATTCAATTGTCTTTCTTTAAACAAATCTTTTGGATCATTTTTGACTTGTAAAAATATTAACTATTAAGCATACTATATTTATCTAATTTATCTAATTTCTTTAAACTTATGACTTTATTTGTTCTAATTGAGCATTATTTCTTCGGAATTATTGATTAACAATTTTAAATTTAATTACTGAATTTTTTTCCTTGGTTTTTAAATGTTGCCAAAACCAATGTACTGAGCATGAAAAAATTGGTAAAAATGTCAAGAATAAATTTGCATCGATGGATACAATTAGAAACATATTTTCTTTCTAAAAACTGGCAGACTATTTTTTTTTTTTTTTCCTATATTTTGCTGAAATTTCTTTACATAAATGCTTTTACTTATTTTCTTCTAAATCTGTGCAATGATGCACCAATACTCAGTTAAGACTGATAGAATTTGCATATGTAGATATTACTTAAATGTATAAATACTTTCACACATTTTCTAAACTCAAGATAATGAAGTTCGTTTGCATAACATATGGATGATCATATTGGTATGTGTGCGTGTGTTGAAAAAATTTTTCTATTCAAAGTTGATCAAGATGCTAAAATTTTCAAACAACAAAAGAAAAACAGATTTTCTCAAACATTAAATGAATTGTATTTTTATTGATGTTTAAAATATTTTATCTCTGTGATAGATTAGCTACAAAAAATAAAAATATTGAAAAAAAATTTACTTGCATTTAGATACCATTATTAAATCCAAAAATTAATTCATTTAATTTCGTCACATTGAACTAAAAGTTCTTTGAAGGATAAATTAAATCTTTACTATTTCCCTATTCAAAGAATTATGGTATAATAGGTATATTGAAAATGATAAAGAATGAATTTCAACAATGAAATTGGTTTTCATAATTATTAACTAGATTTATAACATTGTTATTTTTATTTGACAATTGAAACACTCATCTATGAAAGTTTTGAAAAGAGTAAATTTGATAGTTTCTGTTTGAAATATCAGAAGATTTTTGAGATATTCAAATAATTTTATTTTAGGTATTCAATTGTGATATTAGATGAAGCTCATGAACGGACAATACACACAGACGTTTTATTTGGTGTCGTGAAGGCTGCACAGAAAAAAAGAAATGCTCTGAATAGAAAAGAAGTTAGCTTAAAGGTAAGCTATATAATCTTATGCTAAATTTATGCTTAACATAACTATTATTCTTCCTAGGGTGAGTCAAAACTTTTGCAATATTTTGGTAATGTGAGGCACAACTCGGCAACTTCAGATGCTTTTGATTCATAGAAGAGGATAAGCCCCATTGGATTACGAGATGCCAAACTTGCCCGATACTCTTTAAGTGCTACTTGCCAGATTTGCCTCTCTGGTTTAGAACACTGCCACAGAATTAATGCTTTTAGATCTACTTGACCTTGCCTGATCATTGACATTCTTACAACCCAAACAAAATTTCTTGAACAATCTAGTTACTGTAATCAAATGTGCCTTCACATTTTGCACAACAAATATTTTTAGTTGCTTCCCCTGTGGTTGGGTCCAGTTCAAATTCATAAAGTATAAGTTCCTGAATTAGACATTCATGTGGTTTTCAAACCATACAAAATAAAGCAATATATATAGGAGTGCATCAACCACAGTGGGGTCCCCTCTACAGCTTGAACTGCTTTGGTCATGTGATATACATGTTATAAACTGGTATGTAGTACCAAAATATAGCAAAACTTTTCACTTGTGCAATAATTATTATTAGGGTTTTTTGTTTCTCTTACTTTTCCCATTACTTTTGTATCACAACTCCTGGGCAGTCGATCTGTGGAAAGTTTAGTAATAAGTTCAAGTCAAATGGGGAAATGCCCATAACTCCCTTTTATAAAATCAATATTCTTCATCAATTTGCCTTTACCAGTGGCGAGTAGTTCCCCTTAAAATTGTAAGCTTATATCAATTGGCCTGTTTGTCACTTTCCCTTGTTCTATCCCATTTGCATGAACTAAATAGCTTTTTGCTCAGATAAATTTGTCAATTTTATTTTAACTTTAGTTTAAGTGTGTGTGTGTGTGTGTGTGTGTGAGAAAACACGAGGTATTCAGAGGATTATTTTATTTATAGTTGAATTATTTGCCAACGTTAAATGTTTCGAATTTTTAAATAAAACCATCATCAGTTGTTATGTCTTCTAAATTTTATTTAAATTAAATTTAAAAGTATTTTGTAATTTGCTTGAAGCATTGTACAAATTATTTTTTTTTGTATTGAATTAATTTGAGGGCTATTGCAATGTGAAATAATAATTATTTGAGTCTAATTAAATTTATTTGGTAAATGAAATGAAAAAATGAAGTTTTAAACTTTCTATTTCTGTTCAAGGCATTCTGTTTCAAAACTTTGTGATGTAATTAGTGTTTGAAATTTATTCTGAAAACTTAATGTATTTCCTTAAAAGAATAAATGTCACTTTAGGATTGAAAAACCACAATATAGTAAATTTAATAAACATAAACTATAGATTCTTCTTTTACTAAAGGATTCATAAAACAACTGATATTAACACAGATAAATATGTTTTATCAAGAAGAGACATAACTGCATTTCAAAGTTTATCTAGAAACTAACATAATCATCACAGCTGATAAAGGTGGAGGTGTTGTTGGTTGGTTGGGTTTTATGGCATATCAACCTTTGTAGGTTATTTAATGCCAAATCCATTTTTATGTAAATAATCTGTTCTATTGAAAACAATTCAGTTTAGCATAAGTACACAGTTTAATGGTCAAAAACATTTCTATTTCAAACTATTCAAGCAGTTATATGCAACAATTCAGTTAAGTGTAAATACAGTTTTAATGTCGAAAAACAGTTCTATTTCAAATAATTCAGTTAAGCATAAGTGCGCAGTTTAAATGTAAGTATGGTTTAATTGTCAAAAACATTTCTATTTCAAGCTATTCAGTTTATTCAAACAATTCAGTTTAGCATTAGTATGCTGTTCTATTTAACCAATAGATAGGGCCCTATCAGGTGTTACCACGCCGGGCCAGAGTGGACCTGGGAGCAATGGCAATAAAGGGGTACTCTGCTTTCCCCAAAGCTGCAGCACGGCTGGAACCTCACCATCAGATTGTTTAGTGTCATCTACATGACACTCATTGTGGGTCTTACCCCTCTGCAGAGAAGCAGTCAGTGTATTCTACAGTCCCAGCCGACTGGGCTAGGTGGTGTTATCATTATTGACTTAATATGTTACAATAAAATAATAGAGTTATGAGATGACACAAATACATATGAACAAATTTCTCTACAAACCATTTCTAAAAATAAATATTTTTTGATGTCCTTTAAAAAATCAATCACAAAAAGACAAATTTTGGTCTTTATTAATTATCACCCTACAATCCCTAAAACTTATAAACCTGGAACTCTCTTCTGACTAGTTATTTCTGGGATTGGAACTGTGCTCTATAAGATTGCAAAATCTTTAGCCCTCTCATAGGTACATTTAGCACATCAAGAACTCCAATGTGTTACTCAACAAAATAATATAAACCTGAAAAACAAATCTCTTGCCAGTCTTGACATAAAATCATTATAGACTAATATTCCTGTTAACAAATGTAATAAACATTTAGAAATTTACATCAAAATAACAAATCTTAACATTATCCCGACCTATTCACAAATAAATTCAAATTTGCACATTATGCACAAAACATTGCTCTTTTTTTTTTTTTGATATAACCGTATTTTTTATAAAGAAAAATCAGGTTTACCCAAGGGTTCACCTCTTAGTGGGGTCTTTGCATGCCTATTCCTTGAATTTCTTGAATATGGTCCTTTTCAATTCATTATACCCAAAGATTCTATTTTCATTATATAGATATATTATATAACCATGGAATAATGACATATCAAAAATTATGGATAGACTAAACAAAATTGAGCCTACCATAAATTTTACTTACAAACTAGAAACTAACACCTTACCTTTCTTGGATATTTTACTTATAAATAACAACAAACAAGAATTTCATGTCCATCAGAAATCCGCTTATAAGAATGACCAAATACATGTTTATTTGTATCATAACACCTAAATGAAAAGTGGAATAATCATAGGTTTTTACCTTTGAGCTCTTAGGATTTGCACCCTGAAATTTTTAAATGATCAATTGGACTATTGGTTGTTTGGGTTTTATGGCATTGTAGATTATTTAATGCTAAATCCACTTTTATACAAATAATCAGTTCTATTTTAAACAATTCAGTTTAGCATGAATACACAGTTTAATTGTCAAAACCATTTCTTTTTCAAGCTATTCAGTTTAGTCAAACAGTTTGAATTCAAACAATTCAGTTTAGCATAAGTACACAATTTAGTTCCATTTAACCCATAGATAGGGCCTTATCAGGTGCTACCACTTGGGGCCAGAGTGGACCTGTGAGCGATGGCAATGAAGGGGTGCTCAGCATTCCCCAAAGCCCCAGCATTACTGGAGCCTCACCATCAGATTGTTTAGTGTTATATCTAGGACACTCGCTGGTGGTGGTAGTGGGGGTCTTACCCCGCTACAGAGGTGCAGTCAGTGTATTCTACAGCCCCAGCCAACTGGGCAATACTGTTAAATGTAAAAACAGTTTTATTTCAGATAATTCAGTTTAGCATAAGTATGCAGTTTAGAAGTCAAAACAGTTCTATTTCGAGCAATTCAGTTTAGCATAAATATGCAGTTTAAATGCAAAAAACACTAAACTCTTGAAATCACAGTTTAGTTCTATTTTACTCACAGATAGGGCCCTATCAGGTGCTACCACTCTGGGCCAGAGTGAACCTGGGAATGAAGGCAATAAAAGGGTACTCTGCATTCCCTAAAGCTCCAGCATTACTGGAACCTCACCATTAGATTGTTTAGTGTCAGATCAGGACACTCATTAGAGAGGTGTTACCCTTCTGCACAGAAGCAGTTGATGTATTTTACAGCCCCAGCTGACTGGGCAAGAATTGGACTATATAGAAAAATCCTTTGCATAACTTCAATATCCTAAATCTTTATACAGCATGCTAAAATAAAAGCTCTCAAAATTCACAAACATTTTCTCAAAATTCCAAATAATAATTTTTTTTTTAATTTTTTAATAATTCATAACCTAGAGGTATTATTTTTCCTAATAATTCAATCACACACATCAGTGAAAAAAACTTAAACAACCTTGGAATCAAGAGTTACAAACTCTTAAAAACAATTAGAAATATAATCAGTAATAATGATAATAGCCACATTAAATCTATTGCTGGCATTTACTAGATTCATCATGTGACATGACGTGCGGTTCAAAAACAAAAAAATCCTTGAAATAAGTATCTTTTTGTTCAAGGCTTAAATTGACCTAAAAAACTGGTTGATTGTTCCTAAAGGTCAGTTAAGTGTGAGACAATTGTTTTTGATTTTAAAGGTCAGTGAATTTTCTTAATTTTTTGCTTGTCAACTAACTTCATCGATCATAATGATGAAACTGGTCATTTCATAAAACATCTTTTTCTAGTTCATATCTTAAAGGTCAATGTCAAAAGGGAGATTTAATTTTGCTCCACCCTAAATAAAGGTGAGCTGGGCATGGCTCATCCACTCAGGTGAGACTGAGAATTTTTAGTTCAACCCCATTGCTCTAAATCTGTTCCCATTGGTCAAAGCATCTAAAAAGAGTTTTTCCTATACCTGTAAGATATAATCCTGAACTAGGATTGGCTGACCAATGGGAATATGACCCCTAATTGTCTCTTATTATTAGACAACCAATCAGAAACCTTTTTTAGTCTAGATATTGATCTATAAAAATAGGATGGTAAAACGAATCATCAGAGAGGATGAGAAAAAGGACCAAGAAGAAACTTAAAACTGCCAAAGAAGCATCCCTTCCATTCTAGACCTGAAGCACTCCAAACAACCTTCAGACTTTACAAAAATTCAATGTCCCAGACTTTAGTGTCATTCTAACTGCACCTCATCATTACTCTTCTTCTCTTGATATTCTTTCTTCTTTTTGCCTGGAAAGCAAACATTGCTTGTTATTTATTGTCTCATAAATGTATTTTGATGAAAACCATTTTTTGTTATTTGTTAACAATGGGTTTTCTCCATTTTTGAGTTGCTACACAATCTAGCCACTCATATTACCTGACTATCAGAAGAAGATCCAGCTGAATTGTGTCACCCCCCCCCATTCGTGGATCTTTCAAACACAGCGGGGGCACAGAAAAGTTTGTCAAAGCAAACAGCTGGAAGATAACAGGACCCTGTACTTAGTTTCCTGCTTGCTATACTTAAAGCATTATCCATAACATCACTCCAACTCAGTGTCTGCAAACAGAATTTACATACAACCTCCAACTAAATGCTGGTTCCTGTTCTCCCCCCCCCATCTGAACCAGGGTAATTTATATGGGGTTATTTTTTTCTTTTTCTCTCCCCACCCTCTTTTCTTGGAGAAAAGAAAAACGTCAAACACAACAAGATCCTGTGAATAGAAAGCTTGTTCCATTATGGCAATGTTCTTGGACTGTAACTGCAGGATGCTCAAATCTTCAGTGATAGTCTTTTAAACATTGTTCCTTTTTATGTCCAACTGACTTGTGATCATTTTAACAGTCAACAAAGGATCACAACACACCATCTACTTTGCCCACTCAAAACTGACTACAGTCGTACTTGTTAAAAGTCTCCTGTTCCTAAAGTTATCTTTCTCATGCCCCTTCTTTGAACCTCTTGTGCTATTCAAAAGCACATGTATGTGACATGCTCTTATCTCCATATACTCACTGAGGTATTTCAAATGCTTGTAAAACAAGTTTGTTTTTCTCAACTGGAGCAAAAATTTCAGTTTTATTCATTTTTCAGTGTTCATAGCTGTGAATGACCTGAAAAAGATGTAAACAAAAGAATGTGAAAAAAAAAAGCAATGGTTGCAGAAAGCTAAAGTTACAGCTCTATACTCCCAAGATATCATGTTAGATAATTACATAATTTGTTTATCCCTCTTTTGCCGATAGCTTACACAGCCCACCCAGTCCTATTACTTTTTAGGCAGACCTCATATATTGTTTACTATGATGATTGAGAGTGTTCTTTGATCATGCAATGTTGTGTGTAAAAAAAAAAAAAAAAAAAAAAAAAAAAACAGGATGGTTTTCTAAAAAATCAATCCACAACATCTCAAATTTTGATTATTTGTCAAATAATCAAAAAATTCCTTGCAAAATATCTCAAGGCATTACTTTTGTTTTTAGATTTCTCCAAATCATTTGATTCCATACACCAAGTAAAGATGGAGCAAGTGCATCTCGCATATGGTCTTCCCAAAGAAATAGTTACCACTATAATGATCCTCTACAAAGACACAAAAGCAATATAATCCTCTTTATAATTAAAATTGATAAGATAACTTGTCTCCTCCCAGAATTCAATGGATCATTATATGTTGATGACTTCTTCATTTGTTACAGTTCCAAAAATATGGCTTCTATAGAAAGAAAAATCCAACAATGTATCAAGAAGATATCAAGAGAGATCATGAAAAAATAGATTCAAAATCTCGAATAACAAAAGCAAATGCATTCACTTCTGCCAAATCCACAAAATGCACAACCACTCTGCTTTAATAGTAAATGGTACTGAAATACCCATAACCCATCAACACAAATTCCTAGGCATTATCTTTTATCTCCCATATCAAACAACTGAGGATCATATGCAACCAAACCATCTAACTCCTGAGTATCATAGCCCACACAGACTGGGGTGCTAACAAAAAGACCCTAATCAAATTATACCGATCCATAATATGATCAAAGCTTGATTATAACTACAGAGCAGTCAGAAAGTCCTACCTCCAAGAACTTGAAACTGTCCACCAGCAGGGAACCTGTATTGTTGTAGGAGCCTTCACTTCCTCTCCAATTGAAAGTTATACATAGAAGCAAATGAACCCCCACTTTCCTTGAGAAGACATAAACTTGCACTCCGATACTATATTAAATCCATCTCATGCTCCCAAACTCTGCCTATAACTGAATCGTGGAAATAAGGTACAAAAACCTGTTTTGAAAAAAAAGCAACAGCCATCAAAACTCTTAATTTAAGAATCCAAGCCCTCCTCAATGAAATCAAAATCAAACCCAAAATGATACATTATACCATCCTCCTCAAAACAGCACAACCATGGATCATAAATCAACCAATAGTAAAACTAGAACTAACTAAATTATCCCAAACCAAAACACACCCCATCAGTTTCCAAGAGAAATTCCTTAACATCCAAAATAACTTCCCATATCTATACAGATTGGTCTAAATAGGAAATGAAAGTTGGTTGTGCTGCTATCTTCCAAAACCGAGAATTGCTAAAATGTCTCCCAAACGAATTATCAATGTGTATTGCAGAAATCACAGCTATTGACCTGGTCATGAACATTATAACTAACCACAAATCCTCCAAATTTATGATCTACTCAGACTCCAAATCAGTCCTCTTAACTCTACGGAACAAAGATACATTAATTCTTCTCATTACAAAACTCCTCAACAAAATGAACACTTTTTCCAAAAATAATTCTCACCTGGATACCAAGCCATATTGGTATACGTGGAAATGAAAGGGCAGACAAAGCTACAAAAAAAAGCACTCTTGGCAAACATCCAATACACAAAAGTCCCATACACTGATTTAAAACCAATCATTAACAAATCCATACTTGACAAAGGGCAAAAGTCATGGGACAATCAAATACACAACAAACTCCACTATATACAAGATACCATCGGTGAGTGGCCAGCAGGTTACAGAAGAAACAGAAAAGAAGTGATATTTTCCAGACGTTGCATTGGCCACACCCATGTCACCCACTCGTACTTCCTAAAAAAGGAAGACGCCCCAATATACTCAATGTTCAAAATACCCCTCACAATCAAACACATTCTCTTGTAACAGTTTCAGACAAACTTACTCAAAATACTACCAGACAAGCAACCTGAAGGACCTTTTTTAAATTCACCAAAACAGAGAACATCTTCAGTTTTCTATAATTACAAAAAAAGAACAAAAAACCCTTTCCATCAAAATCTGACCAAATTAATTTTTTCACTAAAATTTGTCCAAATATAATCAAATACTATCATAAACACCCATACATTAAACCCTCAGAAGACAAAACCAATCTAACCTTTTTTGGTATTAAATGACCCACAGAGGTTGATATACTATTAAACAGAACTCGTACAAAAGCAATGATTTGCTCATCTGATAGTGACCCTGATTTCTTTGACATTGTTGTTAGTCTTGCAACAAGATACATTAGAACCGTGTCTAGTTAGGATTTGCCTAGAATATGTACTATGAACATCAATTGATCTAATGAAAGAAAATGGTCTCACACTAAAAGAAGCAAAAAGCAGACAATATTTTGCAGAAACTATTACAGATGCAGATGACACATGATCCAAGAAAGAAAGAAAAGAAATACAGATATTTATACATTAAAGATATATTCCAAATCAATTGAGTAAACGAATACTGAAAGAATTAAAATGTACAAAATGGGAAAATAGAAAACCAGAAACTCAATTATTAAAAATGACTTGATATAAGATTTGAAAAAATATTTGACAATGATTTACTGATTGTAAACTTGTTACCATTGCTATGAATCATCCTCATGTCTCTCTATCAGCACAAATCTCCCTGACCTCTCTCGCCACCTGTCTCTATCATCCATTACTCCTGGGAGGTCTTCAAGGCAACATCCTGTATCGACACAGAGCTGTTATATATAGGTTCTAACTGATCGTCCTGCCTTTGCTCGTCCATGAGTTTGTCCTTACTTCTCCAGTAGTGTCCTGGGTGTCTGGTTCGTCTAACTTTGATAATTTTCGTGATGGGTAGTAGGTGGCCATATAGCTGCTGTTTTGTGGGTTGTTGCCTCCAGGACCTGTTTAATATTGTTTGCAGCATTCTTGTGTAATTGCTGTCAAGTTTTTTCCTGTATACATTTACTTAGTGTCCATGTAGTACATCCATATAGCAGTATCGACTCGACCACTGTTTGGAAAAAAACTGCGGTTTATTTTATCAGTCAGATCTGGCTTTCATATGACTGATAGCCTATTGGTAGCTGTCCATGCCTTTGTCAGTTGTGTGTTGATGTCATTCTCGCTTGATGAGACACTGCTTCATAGGTAGGTGAACTTGTCCACTAGTTTCAGAGAACTACCATTTAGTGTAGAGATGTTGCCTCTTTGATTAAAGCACATGTATTCCGTCTTGTCTGCGTCAACATGGAGGCCTATGCCAGCAGCTGCTTGTTCCAGACTATGTTGCAGGGTTTTGGTTTGGGTGGGTGTATTTGCCAAAAGCGCTATGTCATTGGTGTAGCCTGTGTCCGTGATTGTTTGTGCAGGGTATCTTAGTAAATCAAATTTGTTCTGTGAGAGTTGCATTATTATAATGTCAAGCTTAAATTCTGACTAGCTAAGCTATATCAATGTAGAAGAAATGGAATTACAATGATTTATCCAAATAATTTAGATTTTAACTAAATTTCTTAGCAGTAAGAGAAGGTTGTAGATTTTTGGCCTTGTTACTCTCTGAAATAGTCAGTCTAAGTCTGAACAAAAAAAAAAAAAAGAAATACCATGGGGAACTCCTTTATTTTGTTATCTATGGGTTAAATAACACCAGTACTGTTCTTCTACAAAGGTGGCTTTAGCATTGAATCACCCACAAAGGTTGATATGTCATTAAAACAAAAAAGTCAAATGTCTGTTTGATGCCCTTTTATAAGAAATGTGTAAGCAAAATCTTATTCACCGAATTTGAGCCATATTTTGTATTTTCTGTTGATTTTCTTGTAATTCTTATTAGGCTATTAAAGATGATATTAAAAGGAAACTTTGCAAGTTCACATGGTTTTGTATTTAATTTATAAAAAGTGCAAGTCCCATTGGTAAATGTGTGAAATGTTATTTCAGTCATTTCAGAACACAGTGAAAGATATGTAGCAACATTTATGTTTGAGTCGCTACAAATGAACTAATTGAGTTAAATGTTTTCAATCTACAATTTGTTTTTTACATTGACTTTTGGGGTTTACATTTTTTTTTTCTTTTTTTCCAGATTATCATTATGTCAGCCACAATGGATGTTGACCATTTTTCTTCTTACTTTGGCAGTTGCCCTGTTCTCTACTTGGAAGGGAGACAATATCCAATTAAGGTTTGTATTGTTAAATTCTCTCTTCCAATTTTCTTATCTGCCCTGTCCAATTGACAATTACCTTGAGTGAGTTTTTCTTTCCACCAGCATATGCTATCAATGCTCAATATGGAAAAACCTTATATTTCTTGTGTTTCCCTCATTGATAATCCAATAAATGCACACAATTCTCAAACTGAAATTTAAGGCCACATTTCAAAAAAATAAATTAAAAGCCACATATTTTTGTATTATGTCTAAATTAAGTTTTTGTTTTATATTTGTATTAATTAAAAATATTCAAATTATTATTGGAATTTGCTTAATTTTGTACAAGATCAATTATCATTGGTATTTGCTAAGCGTGCATTAGTCAAACATGTTTGGTCTAGTGAAGTGTTTACACAACCCAATGCAAAAATGGATATAGTGTTACTTATATGTAAAATATACTCATAGTGCTGCTTTAGTATCACAGTCACTGATGAACAGATTGGTGGCTTTATAGTTGTTATTTACCTGTTATAATACAATAAAATTAATTACAAATATAAGAAATTCAGACCACATTTGTTTTGAAAATACCCATAGGGTACTCCATATATATATATATATATATATATATATATATATATATATATATATATATATATACTCCTTCTTTTATATGTATGATGATAATATGAAAAAATAACATAAGATTGAATTTTTGTTCCCCACCCCAGTCAGTCAGAGCTGTAGAATAGACTAACTGTATCTCTGTAGAGAAGCAAGACTCCCCCTCCCAACACCTATCTGATGGTGAGTCTCTAATCCTGGAGTTCTGGGGAATGTGGATAACCCCTTCATTGCCATTACCTTCATGTCTACTTTGACCTGGAGTAGTGGTAGTAACTGTTAGGGTTTCATCTATGGGGGTGGGGAGTCAAGTTGAACTGTTTGATCATTTAACCGTGTGCAAACAAATGACTGATGTTAAATTGAATTGTTAGTGTAACATAGCAGTAGTTGAAACCATTTAACTGTGTGCAAATAAATTATCTCTTTCTCAGTTAAAAATGTTATCTGCAAACTATTTGTTTACAAATCATATACATTTAAGACATATATACAAATATAACAGAAACAATCACCAATAAACTAAATAACATATAACCGAGCATAAAACTTACTTATGAACTTGAATAAGATAAAAACTTACCTTTCCTAGGTATCCTATTAATAAATAAAAACAAATTAGAATTCAAAGTCCACCACAAAACCAACAGTAGAAATGATTATATCCACTATTTCTCTAACCACAGTGACAAAATAAAAGGAGGTGTTCTAATAGGATTTTCATTTGAGGCCTAAGAATTTGCTCTCCACACCACTTAAACAAAGATTTTATGATATAATCAAATTCTTTCTCCAAACTCTAATACCCAGATTTGTTCTTACATCATGCCAAACTAAAGGCCACAAATATCCACAAATGCACTTCATTAAACAAGACTTAAGACTCAACTAAAATTAAATTCCAACACCACAGTAAAAGAAAAATATATACTTCTACCTTGGAATACTACAATCTTTATTATTGAAAAGAATTTAAACTGTCTTGGTGTAAAGACGAACAAACGAACTTCCAAGACAATCAAGCAATTGTTAAGAAACAATAATAACAATAAAACAAAATCTTATTCTGACGCAGGTATATATAGAACTTGTTGCCAGGACTGTCCAAGATCTTATATAGGAGAAACAAGTAGAAATTTACTAAAACGAAACAACACAAAAGAGACTAAATCAGGCAGTTTTTCCAATGTTTAGTTATTCATGACATCTTCACAACCCACAAATTTGATTTCAAACATTCAAACCCCATTGCATTCATTCATGATAAAAACAAACATAGAATTATAGAATCTTCCACTATTTCACATTATAACGCCATAGAACAGAGACCAGGATTTTATAAAATATCTCCTTATTTAGCCAAAATAATTTTGAAAGATTTCAACTTACACAAACAACGATAATTAAACAGATATTTCTATCGACCTTCCAACTAGACTCCATCTGTCCACAATATTTTTCCTTTTCTTCACACTATTTCCTTTTCTCTCCTCTTCTTCATTGCCTCTTCCTCTTATTTCTTCTTTCTTTCATTCTCTATCAATACAAAGCGACTTTTTATAGATGCTGTGTTTCTTCTTAACTTTTTAAGAAATTTACATTTCATGATGTAATCTTTTTTGAATATTTTTCTGTATCATCCCAAATATTATTTGAAATTCATAATTCTCATGCTGAAGATGACATGAAATACTTTCTATCTTAAATTTTCATAATTTCATATCTTTGATAATTTCATCAAAATGCGTCGGCGAACCTAAACTAATATTTTGTAATAAATTTTCCTCATCCATTTATGTATTTTTCTTTCCTTTTTTTTTTTTTTTTTTTTTTTTAATAATATGTATATATGAATAAACAGGATTTGGCATCAAATACCTTACAAGGGTTGATATGTTATAAAACCCAACCAACCTTGAATCTCTGTTACAATACAAATCAATACTTGAATTAAAGCTGTCATTATTAATTGAAATGAGAATTACTATAAATTTGTTACATAAACTTATATTGTATATTTTATGTAATGCACAACAAATCCAGGATTCTGCCATTTTAGATGCTTATTACCCTCAATTTATTAGAGTACTTGCAAGGAAAGAAATAATCAAATTGTCAGCTAGAAATTGTGAATATCTTAAAAAAAAAAAAAAAAAAAAAAAAAATGGGGTGCCATAAAAAAGGTCAAAAGTTCTTACCTCCCTTTGTTCAGTTTGATTCAAGTTTTCTTAAAATCAGAAAATCTATGTTATATAAAAAATGTTTAAAATTTCACTTATTATTTGAAGTTTATTATTTTATTTGAATTATCTATATATTTCTATTTATATCATTCTTTACTTGTCCATCTTTTATTTGTTTTAATTTTTCCTTATGTCTGTATTGTGTAAAATGGGGCTTCAAATTAAAGGTATTCAAGTAGCTTTTTTGCCACAATTGTATTCCATAAGTTTTTTGACAACAGTTTAATGCTTGTATAAACTGAACCCTCTCCATTCAAAACATTTTGTATTTCTCATTGATACGCCGTTCAGTTTGACCCCTGTGTGCAGTCTCACTCTCTGCACAGCTGTTGGGATGGTGAAGTGTATACAATTCAAAATTATCTGTAAGACATAACATAGTCATTGATCATCTAGCTTAATATTCAAAAAGTGTTGTGATTTTTATTGGCCAAGGAAACGAGTGTTTCCCAAACAAATAAGCCATGGTAATCTCTTCTTGAGATGAATGTTCTGAATAGTATAATTCTGTTCCTTCTTTGGAAGAATAATAATGCCAGTTGATTTAATATAAACGGTTTGATAACAGTATATTAAGTGACATACAATCAACTATCAAATGGCATCTATCGTTATACAAAACAGAATACCAAGTCTGGACTGGTTATATGTTTGTTGGTCTAAAGTTAACTTTAGCAACTTGGTGTTGGAGCCATTCACTTACGAGTGCTTAAGAGTTGGAATTTTCTCTCAGCTGACTGCTATTGAAATTGTCAATATACTCTGCCTCTCTCTCAATATGAGTTGATCATTCCTCTTTGCAGTCCAAACACCAACTAACTTGTAACTACTGTAATATGTACATTTCTTCATAATCAAAATCTGTTTCCCAAGCTGAAAATACATCCCAAATCAGATTTGGTTCTAATCAAGTTCAAGGGTCATTTCCTCTGCATTTACTAACACAAAACAATATTCCAATATTGTCAACCTATTTGGCTGTTAGCTCTAGCCAGCTTCAAAATCCATAACACAGTTTGTCCTCTCGCTATATAGGGTCACACCTAGTCTTTCAACAATCAACCTGTTCTCTGAGAAAACTACAAAAATCTGATTTTAACGCAATCTGGACAATTGTGAAGGAAATCCTAATTATGATATTCTGTAAAGCAAGTTAACTCTGGTATATTACGATTAGTTAACTTTGTCACACTTGTACAGCAGTTGCTGTGAATTTTATTTCATTTCATTTATTGTGATTTGAATCAATGATTAAATAAAAACCTGTTTAAATGCAAAACAAATTTAGGAATCCTACAAACAAGTTCATAAATGGCCAAGATAGAGAATATTAAGGGTTTTATCAAAGAATTTAATGCATTGGTTAAGATTGTTATTTCTAGTTTAGTTCTTTGGAAGGAAATCAACAGTAACAAAACATGGAATTAATACATATATTTACCCAACCCCTCTGCATCAAACTGGATGCAACACAAAATCCATTTTTTAAAATTCCATTTTAAAAATTTTTCTAGGGGTGCAACTGGTTTGAATTCATAGTTTTCCTTTTCCTTGATAGGTTGTCTTGCTTAAAGAGCCTAGTCGACCCTCCTATTTACTCATAGCTGGAGAGAAATGATTTGAATTCATATCTTTCTCAAGGGTTATTAACATTATGTGAAATAAAATCTTCCAGGATTTTAACGCTGTCTGCTGTGCCCATTTTCTACTATGATAACTTTTCCAAGGAAGTTGATTTAATTAATAAATTGGCAAGTTTATATGATTTTATCTTGAACTTTTTTTTTCTCCTTTTTCTTTTTCAGCTTTATTATGCCTCTCAACATTAATCTGATTATAGTTTTGCAGCTTTTATGATTTTATCTTAAACATTTTTTTCTTTTTCAGCTTTATTATACCCCTGAACATCAATCTGATTATAGTTTTGCAGCTTTGGTCACAATTTTTCAGATTCATAGACAAGCAACTCCAGAGTAAGTTTATATTGTCATTTTTGGAAGACATTCTCAAATAAAGTGTTTTCATTATTTCATGAATCAAATTGTTTTGGATTTTGTGAACATTTCAATATTTTCAATTAGAAATGCTTCAAAATCCATCAACAAGAAAACAGTCAAATGAAATGTGTGTGGAATAATAAATTATGACTTTTTTTTTTTTTTTTTTTTTTAATGGATTAAAGACTCAACATTTTTAGGCTTTTTTTTATGTTCCTTTAATGGAGGATTTGTATAGTCATAAACCAATTGAGTAGTGAACTTTTCCATTGAAGGATTGAAACCAAATAATTAATACTTTTTATTAAACTATTGCCTTGTGGAATATGCATATCTATTTACTCATGTAATGTATGAACATTTAAGACCAATTTTTCACCTCAAGAACAAAGTCATTCATTATACAATGTTTTTGAACATGTTGAAACTTACCCTCTTTCATTACATGTAACATGATAAAAACACTGTTTTGTGGCTCTAAAATAGGACTCATTCATTATAAGAATATATAGAATATCCCCAAATCCTTCATATATTCTTATTTAATTAAACTATGACTCATTTCAAAATGTCAAATTGAATTTTATTTTATTTTATTGTTATTTATTTTTTTAAAGGTATTCTGGAGTTACCAGAATATGTTAGTTTAAAATTGATTTGAAAGGTCCAGTTTATCTACAAAGCAAATTGTCATCTGTTTGAATGCTCCCTCCTCTACTCACAGAGAGACTGGAACTTTCTGGAAACAAATTAAGACAGGATTCATTCATACAGAGAGTAGAATGAAATTTTTGTTTGACAAAATGTGTTTTAGTTTATTATTTTTATCCTGGCCAATACTGCCTATAAATTTAGTTTACCCTGTAAAGCTCAGATAAGGATTTTGACAAAATTTTTAAATTTTAGGATAGATATTGTCGAATATTATAATTATCAATGAGGTCATGGCAATGTAATTAGGAATGCCAATCATTATG
Source organism: Sepioteuthis lessoniana (assembly GCA_963585895.1). Classification (NCBI taxonomy): domain Eukaryota; kingdom Metazoa; phylum Mollusca; class Cephalopoda; order Myopsida; family Loliginidae; genus Sepioteuthis; species Sepioteuthis lessoniana. The sequence continues at coordinate 450,032 of OY757937.1, read as the reverse complement.
AAACTTTAAAAAATGAGAATGAAAAAAAATGTTTAAAGTTTATCATGATTAATTAATCTATGTGAAATGCAAGGAGTAATTTCTAGGATCTGAATTCTGGTTGCTGTGGCCATTTCTTTCAACAAAAACCATTACAAGGCCAAATAAAGGATTTGAAAATATTAGTATTTTGTGTGAAGTGAAATATTGTTGATGATAAGTTATAATTAAAAAGGAATTAAAATTAGTGAATGTTGGGGATAAGTTTTTGTTATTCTAACTCAAGTCAAACTGAGTTTTGTTTTAATATTAATCATGCCAGAAAAGATGATACATTGTAAAATCTAAAACTTTTTTATCATTTGATGTAAAAAGTTTATATCAGATTCTATAAATTTTTGGTATTTCTGGTTTTTATCATTAAATAATCTGCAAGCTTCTTTCAAATTAAAATTTGTGGTCTTTTTGAAATTAATGTAACAAATTCATTTAAATTATACCCCCCCCTTTTTTTTCCAAAGCTCATATTTAAAGTTCTTTTTAAGACATCTTGATGTTTCTCTGATATAAACTTATGATTTAGGACTCTAACAAAAAATACCTGGTGATAAAGCTAAATGAGAATGACACAAGAATGCTTCTTGCTGTTTTAAACAAATCCTGGAAGCAGCACCCCATAAAACAGCAACTATACAGCCCTTTACCTTCCATCTTACAAACCATCCATTCTGAGTAAGACATACTTGGCACTGCTGAAGAAGTAGACTAATTCATAAATGACATTTTCCTATGGACTACTACACATGGACACATCAATGTTGGCCGATCGACAAAAACTTATATTTGTTAGCTGTGTGCGGATGCTAGGTGTTGTGAAAATTTGTCAAGAGTAATGGCTTATAAGAGAGTCAAAGGAATCTGTGCTGTCAGCATGCCTTGATGATTATAATTTTTATAGGGAATGATATAAATAGGTACCTCTGATGTAGTTTTGTTTGGTCTGTGTATTATGTTCCTAATTCTTTTGGATATAATGAATAAGTAAGTAAAGTTGATGACCTTAGTTGAGGGTGACCCAAAGACTCTCTTTTCAATAGCTACCTTACCGAGATGTAAGGGAGGGCCATTGATGAACACTCTACTCATTAGGCCAATCCGGGAGACCGGGGTTCAAACCCAGGTTGAGTCATACCAAAGACTCAAAAAATGGTACTTGATGCTGCCTTGCTTAACGCTCAGCATTATATGGTAAGGATCAAGGGTAAAGTGTAGCCATCCAAGGAATGGATTAGCACCCTCCCCTACACCTCGGTGTAGTAGCTATTGAAAAGGGAGCCTTTGGATCACCCTCGACTAAGTTTGCCAACTTTACTTTTATGAATGAATACTTAATATTAAAAAATGGAATTTTTTTTTATATTGATTTTTGTGGCCAGATTTACACATTTTCTAAATTTGGTTTTGCCAGGGTGTTCATTTTTTGGTCTTTCTTAAAATGTATTTCATATACTTTTCTTGATATGCCAAATTTAGTCATAAAATTTCAGTATTCCACTTCCTTAAGAAATATTATCCAGCCATGTTTTTTTTTTTTCTTTTTCAGATTATATTTATAAACTATGTTTATGAGCTATGAGTTCAAATTTTTATTTTTTTTAACTTTTTAGTGAGGGGATTTTAGTTTTTCTTACGGGCCAAGAAGAAATTGAAGCAACTGTGAAACAGATATGGGATATCTCTAAAGAATTGGTAGGAGAAGCACCTCCATTATGTGTATTTCCATTGTATGCATCTCAGCCACCAGTTGTACAATTACGGGTATTTTCACCTGTCCCTAAAGTAAGTGAACACAAAAATTAATTTTTGTTTCAATATGAACAATTATAGTTTTAAGTTAAATTGAGTAGCAAAAAAAAGAAAAGAAAGATAAAAGTAATTCTATTTTTTAAAAAATTTTTTATCTAAAATAAAGTACCTAAAAAGCTATTTAAAAGAAGACATTTTTATAAAAAAAATATTTAGACTGCCATTTTGCAAGTTGTCATCTTGCCCAACTTAAAACTTCTGAAAATTTAAAACTGGATTCTTTGTCTTAATCAAATTTTAAAGTTTAAACAAATATTCAAATGTTTGGATTGTTTTGGACTTCTGCCCAAAAAAAATTCTATCTTTGCTCTTTCAGGGAACGAGAAAGGTGATTGTTGCTACAAATGTTGCTGAGACATCTTTGACTATCAAAGGAATTAAATATGTTGTTGATTCTGGAATGGTAAAAGCCAAGTAAGTTAAAATTATTAAATATTAACAGAAATATCCAACATGTCTGAAAAAAAAAAACTTTAAACTTAATGCAGTTAAAATATGAACTATAATATATTTCTTTTAACACTACACCACAAATGGAAAGAAAGATTTTTGACACATAAAAAAAACCCCTGTTACTGCTGCACAATTAAAAGTAAATGGTGTATGTATTTAACCTAACCACTCCCCCATAAGCAGGATGTGACACAAGATCATTTTCTGAGCAGAATCTAACTGGTTTGAATTCAGTTTTCTTTCTCCTAGATTGGTTGCCATACCAAGGTTAAAGAGCCAAGTTTGCTTTCCTATTTACCCATAGCTGGAGGGAGAATCATTGGATGCATACCTTTGCCAAGGATATTAGGGCTATGTAAGATGCAAGCAGCCTCTTCCAGGATTCAAACTTGTGTTGTCATGTTCATTTCCTATAACAATAACCATTACACCACAGGCACATCCAAAATAAATTTTGTCCAAACCTTCCGAGTGACTTGCATTTTTGGTACCATCATGAAAATATTGCTCAAGGAGCATCCAATCTTAGAACAAATGGCATAAAGCTGGTCATAAAAAAAGCAGGAATAAATTTGATAGAAACCAGTGATCTGTAGTGTCCATGTGCTTTGTTAGAAAACCATATTCAGATTTGAATTCAAAGATACAAATTTGTAAGAATTATGGGGATTATGGAATTGAAAGCATCCTTCTTTTTGTCTACATCATCAAGGCATTTAAACTGCACAGATTCCTTTGACATTCTTGCCATCCATCCCTATTGATAAGTCCTCTAAATGGTATCTAGTGTCTGCACAGAGCTGATGAATGTAAGTTTTTACTGGTTGGCCAACACTGGTGTGTCCTTGTGTAGGAGTCCATAAGAGAACCTCACTTATGAGTTTGTCCTTATTTTACCAGCAGTGCCCAGTACGTCTTGCTTTGTGAGATGGGAGGTAAGTAGCTGTACAGTTGCTGTTTTGTTCAAAACTGCCTTTAAAAAAAAAAAAAAAAAAAAAAAAAAAATGTTCGTTTCTGGGTGGGGTGGGGGGTCAATAATACTAGTTCGCCATTTTACGGGCAGAGTATCTTAACTCCTAACTTTGCTTCTTGTTCATCTGGTCTGTTCTTTCTCTCTTCTTCTCTCCAATTAATCTTTTACTCTCTGGTGTCAGTCATCGTGTTTGTCTCTGAGCCTACTTTTATGCAACAAAAATTTGCATACGATGTAGGCCTAGTCTCTACATATTCCGCTCACTAATATTCTACATTTTCTCGATTTTTGCTGGTATCAAATTTAAGGTAAGCCTTCTTATTTCTCTGCTCTACACGCCAAACAAAGTCTTGCCCTCTTTCTGCTGGAATCTCCATTTGACTCTCATTCACTGTCACAAAAACAGCACAAAGCATCTTTATGTAGTTCCCATTTAGCTTTTTTTCCAAATGTTTCATGCAACTTATTGCTTAGAATGATTCCTGTTTTATTTTAGGACTGAGATCAGATTTTCATAGAGTTGTTAACCTATCAATAGCAGTTACATGCTTTATTTATGCTTACATTCATGACACTATGGTGCTATACAGACTAGCTCTATATGGGTGGGTTTGAATGCTTGTGTGTGTGGGCGTGTGTATGTGCATACACGTGTATATATGTGTATGGTTATGGTTTGGCCATGAGTATGCATATGTGTGTATAGGGGCCCGAGATATATTTGCGTGGGATGACTAATTCTTCCCTGTTAATAAAAAATGTATAAAAATGGTAAAAAATTTATGGCTACACCTTTAAGTATCTCTTGGAGACTTGGCTGGTTTTTTTTATATTCAAAAGCTCGGTGGCCGAAAATCCAGAAATAGGATCTTCACCCACTGGACATATGAGATTGAGACTGCTGCTTGGATCAGTTAGAAGGAATATGTCAGCGGGACGATAGTCTGGAAGAGGGAATTAGTTTGCTACAGAGATGTGAAAAGAGTCAAAGAAGAAAAGACTAAAGATACAGAGAGCCGAAAATCTAGCAGTTCTTGTTTTTTTGTCAAGGGAGCTACATAGCAAAAAAAAAGTGAAGACTCCACAATCCATCGAATCATGTCACACAAACTTCTTCCTCTAAAAACTTTATTCAACTTTTTGTTTTTGTCTTACTCTTTCCTGGTGGGACCATTTAGGACTTGTGCATCTTGACTCAATTTGCTGAGAGCCTGCAAAACAAACAATGTGGGGTTCGATTTTCATTTTGCTAGTACATGGCTCTGGTTCGATGTTCCTACACATTAACAATGCTTTCAGTTGATGTGATATTACTACCAAGGTATGTGAAGTAAGTAAGTAAAGTTAGCGACCATAGTCGAGGGTGACCCGAAGGCTCCCTTTTCGATAGCTACTACACCAAGGTGTAGGGGAGGGCGCTACTCCATTCCCTGGATTGCTCCACTTTACCCTTGAACCGTACCTTATAATGCTGAGTGTTAAGCAAGGTGGTATCAAGTTCCATTTTTAAAGTCTTTGGTATGACTCGACCTGGGATTGAACCCAGGTCTCCCGGGCCATTGGCGAACACTCTAACCGCTGGGCCAATGAGTCAACTAATTTCAGAGGTTTGCTATTTAATGTGGATATGGCACCATCTTAAGACAGATAAACTATTTTATCTGAGTCGACATAGACCAATGCTGTTTGCTGCTTGCTCTTGACTATGCATTTGACTTCATTAAAAAAGAGTTTTTTATTATATGGAGCATTTATTTATTTTTATTTATTTATTTATTTATTTATTTATTTTTTTTTTTGGACAAAGGGTTTTAGATCCTTCTTCTCAGGCAAAGTACAATTATTTTTGCTTAAACATAGCAGTTTTTGACAAAAATTATTCAAAATAAAGAGGGTGTAATCACATAAAATCCTGCCCTGTCAGTCGGGGCTGTAGAATATGCTGACTACACCTCTGCAGAGGGGTAAAAATCCCCCAATGAGGCTACCTGTTGGCCATGGGTGGTGACCCGTAATGCTTGAGAACAGGATCCTAGTGGCTAAGCAGTCCTTGACCTGGCAGCTAAAGAGGTCACATGACTTGCAACACTTCACTTTGGCTCTTATTGGGCTAGACAGCAGTTAGAGAAATCTGATTTGATCAATCAGCTGGTCATGTCAGCCTGATGTTACTTGGTGAATGGGTTTCTCCCTAGGCACGTCCCTATGTGGGACTCCATGGTGGGTAGGGAGCATTGTCAATGAAACTCAGATTTTCTTTATGGCTTATGAAAATATAACCCAAGCAAAAACCCAAAAATAAAAAGGCCCCTCTCCAAATCCTCTTCAGAAAGTGAACATGAAACTAATGAAAACTTCTATCAATTCATTTTGTACTTGAATCAATAAAAGAAACCCCAATCACTAAACTATATTTCCATTCCTGATTCGAAAAACAATAGAAACACACTGCAAACCAATTAATACCAAAAAAGCTATGAACAGCACCATTATTATACAAACAACCAATCAAAAACAATCAGAAAAAATACTAAAATGGAAACAATTTTGAAAATTAAACATAAAAGCATACCCTCACCCAACCCTAAACTTCTCTAAAGAAGTTATATAATCCCCAGACCTTGCGTTGTATTCCCTTGAAGAAATAAGACTACATCTTAAACCACAAGGCATAACAGATGTGAGGAGAATCTCCATGCGCAAAGAAACAAGAATCATGGACACAAACACATACATACTAACATTTAACAAACCCACAACTCCAACCAGCATTAGAATAGGTTACATAAATACAAAAATAGAAACTTATATACCAAACCCTCTAAGATGCCAAAAATATGGACATCCTAGAGATAAATGCACTAGACCACCAATATGTGGAAAATCAAATCACACTGAATTAGAACGTCAAAATCCCTTTGATTGCATCAACTGTACAGGAGAACATCCTGCGTACTCACGGGAATGGGAAATGTGGAAAAAAGAATAACGGAAATAAAATACACAAGAAACGTCTCCTTCCCCGAGGCCAGAAAAATAGTTGAACAACCCAGTTATGCATATGTAACCAAAAAAGGAAACGAAGAAAAGGAAGATACAAAACAAAAACAGGAATAGCTGAACAAAATGGTTAATGAATTAACAAATTTAATAGAAATACTAAAAATGATCATAAAAGAGACAATCAAGGAACACATTTCAACAGTTCCAGATGAATGTGAGAGTGACAACCAAAATCATGAAAAATCCCCTAAGCAAAGAAAAGAAAAAATCCTAACTAAACAAAGAACACTAACAAATGAACCAATCCCATTATCCAACAGATTCAGCCGAATGGACATAGAAGATTCTGATGAAACAACCACTCACATCAAAACAGACATTATAAAACTCCAAAAGACTTTATAAAAAAAAATATCAAAGACAACCCAACAGAAAATGAAACAAATCCTACCCAAAAAAATGAAACACAAGCTACAAAAAGTAGAAATAGATCAACTTCAAGATCAAAGGAAAAAGGAAAAAAAATCAAAAACCAACTCCAAACCTCCCTATAGAAACTAAAAACAAATTTAAAATGGAAATTGAAATGGACTCAATACCCACATTCAAAAAGCCGGGGCAACTTAAACAGAAAGGACAGGCCCCCTGTTGTTCAGGCTGTAAGAGTACATATGAACACCAAAGTGATCAGTGAAAGACCAGGAGGCACATTTAAACTGCCCCCAGCCAAATTCGATGCAGTCCCTTCACCATGAAGAACAAAGTCACCCACGGAAATGAATAAACAGTCCAATGCTAAGGGATCAAGAAAATCCCTACAAAGATCCTATACTATAAAAAGCATGGACAGCGACACAGACTGCATAGTTGCCAGCCTCGATCTCGTAGGTATAACAAATAACTACAAGACTTGAAACCATTTAGCTGTGCACAAACAAATGAGCTCAATCCCTTTTTTTAAATGTTACTTACAAACCATCCACTTAAAAAGTAAAAATGAAATTACTGACAAACTAATATCTTACATATCCTGTATATTTATTTAAATGTGTGCAAACAAATGACTAATGTTGAATTGTTGCTGGTGTATAGCAGTATTCAAGACTGTTTGACTGTGTGCAAACAGATGATTAAAAGTGAATAGAATGATTTGTATTGGATGGAGATATTTGAAATCATTTGGCTGTGAAGAAAAATGAACTTGTTGAAAAATATTATTAGCAAAATGTTTACAAATCATATTTATAACTATTTAACTATGTGCAAACAAATTACTGATGTTGGGTTGAATTATTGATGTTATGTAGCAGTGGTGCTTGGAGCCATTTGATTGTGTGCAGGCAGGTAGGCTCTGGCTCATTTGGAATATTATCTACTAAGTATTCGTTTGTAAATCTTAGGTTTAATGTGTATATAAACAAAGTTTGACATTGAGTGGCCTGCAGGGTTTCTTGTGCCATAAAACCAACCAAACTAAACTAGAGAACATCTTGAGTTTTCAAAAAAACCTCACCTTTTCACGGAAATCTGACCAAATCGACCTTTTCACCAATATCCGGCCAAATAGAATCAAAAACTATCATAAAAACCTATGCCCTAAAATCCACATAGAAGACAAAACCATCCTAACCTTTCTTGGCATTAAATGATCTATAGAAGTTGATATGCCATTAAACAAAACTCAAACTCACATAGAATCTTTGTTTTTTAAGATGTAAATTTCTGTATTTAATTAAATAAGGAACCAAAATTTTTTAATGAAATTCAATTATTGATTTTTTTTTTTTTTTTTTTTTTTTTTGTATGATTTTACAATTCAGATGTTTTTCACCTAAAAATGTTTTCATGCAAATTAACTTACTCTGTTTTACCCAATATGAAATAACTTTTCAAGCACAAAGATATTGGGGGAGGAGTCGCCATGGCGTAGTGGTTAATGTGCTGGTCTGTGACATCGTAGTAAGCGTGTACCAACTCTTGTTTCATTATTACGTTAAATTTTGAACTCCCTATTCTTGGGAAAGGTATAAACCCCCTTATCCCCATCCACCAACTATTTGGTGGGAGGTAAATAGGACCACTACTCTTCTTCTACAAGGATGGCTTTAGCATTAAATAACCTATGAAGGTTGATATGCCATTAAATAAAGAAAGCAAATCAAACATATCCAAGGCTGAATTTATCAAAAGACATGGTAGACTATTGGCCTAGAGTCTACAGGTATCTGGGGGGACCCACTGATACTAATTTGTTGTGTAGCATTCCAGATTATCACATTGTTCCAAGTGTACATCGGGTATTTCGTTATATATTACAAACTCTAAGGGTGTGTCTGTATGATATGTCTAAAGCCTTGAGTATGGGGGCCCCTATACAATAAGTATAGGCTCACTGTGATCTTCAACTGGTGGACCATAGATCCTATAACTTGCCAACATTTCTATAAATTTCGATCCCACTGGTAAGTTAAATTTAGGACCCCACAATTTATAGAAGCAGAGATAGTCAGTGGGAATTACTTAATTGTGGGGTCCTAAGTTAAACTTATCCGTGGGATCGAAATTTTTAGAAATGTTGGCAAGTTTTAACATTTATGGCCCACCAAATAAATTTTATATCAGTTTTCTCTAATTTTTCTTTTCACAAATGGCCCAAAGAATTTGATGATGAAATTAAATTTTATAAAGTGTATGAGTTTATTTGATGGGAAAAAAAAAAAAAAGAAAAACTACTTTAAAATTTGTATAAAGGTGATTTTATTGTGATATTTTAGAAGAATGTTGGGAGATAATTCTGATAAAAAAACTTTTAAAAAAAATTTTCAAGCGTTTAGAATCAGATTGTTTTACCTCACATAGTCCATAACATGTCTTATTGGTCCATATGCCAAAAACATATGTCAATAAACATTGTTGTTTAAACACGAACAGGAGGATAACTTATTCAATAATCTGTTTAAAATAAAATCTTTTTTGGGTTTTTATGATTTCAATAACACATTGCATGAGACTTGCTGGAATTTTGAAGATATGTAATCACATCTAGTATTGTACCATTTCTTCTCTTTATTATTTATTTAATAGCAAACTGTTTTTTGATCTCTTAAATGATACAGTAGCTCTTCACCAAATAAACTATGAACTGAATGACTTTTTATTATAAATGAATTCCCAGTTCTGAGGAACAAAGGAAAATCTTCTTGATCAACTAATTTGCATCTGGAAAAAAGATCTATTTATTTAAATGCTTTATTTTTTTATTTTTTTTTTTTTTTGTTTCTTTAAAGACTTTTCAATCCATCAAGTGGTCTTGATCTCCTAAAAGTTATACAAACATCTCGAGCTCAGGCTGTTCAAAGAACAGGACGAGCAGGACGTGAAGCTCCAGGAACCTGTTACAGACTTTATACAGAACAAGAGTTTGATAATTTCCGAGCAAACACACTCCCAGAAATCCAAAGGTAATTAATATTTTAGATTTTGATTTTTTACAAATTATTGTTCAACAGTGAGTAAGGAAAGCTTAATGGTCAACTTCTAAACCCAATGAAATTTACATAAGTGTTAAACTAATCATGAAGCAGGTTAGAGTAATTAAATAATTGAGATAGCATATCATTTAAATTTAAACTTGAAAATAATTATGCTCTAGCCAATAAAATTTTTACATGCTTCTAAGAATCCATTTCTGTGAGTTCTGTTGGCTGGGACTTTAGAATACACTAATTGCATCTCAGCAGAGGGGTAAGATGCCGTCCTTATCCCAACTCCAAGTGTCCTGAATATGACACTAAACCACATGATGGCGAGCCTCCATTCTCGGAGCTTTGGGGCAATGTTGAGTACCTCTTCATTTCCTATTGTTTCTGTGTGTGGGTTCAAATAGTTGAATTAAGATAAGACTTAATTCTAAAAATATTAAAATAAACTACCGAATGTATTTTTACAGCTCATCTGAAAATGTTTTTTCCTAAAACTATTGAAAGAAAATCCTGTGTTTTTATTGTTGTTTACTGTATTTCAGATGTAATTTATCTGGAGTTTTATTGCAAATGTTGGCTATGGGAATCAGTGATATCGTCAATTTTGATTTTATTGACAAACCAACAACTCAAGTGAGTACTTATAATTTATGAATTTTTTTTTTGTTAGTTTTAATTGTTATTTCCTACCTTTTCATATGTTAACATTTTCACTTTTTATTACTTTTTAAGTATTTCATTACCAAAAATGATAACATTGCATTTTTAATGAATAATCTATTTACTAGATAAAATTATAAGGCAGAGTATCATAATTTTAAAAATCTTGAAAGTTAAAGTTTTGCAATAAATTAAAGTTTATCATAAAAAAAAAAAAACAACTTTTTATTCAACTATGCATTTTTAACCAGGAAAAAAGGCAGGCAGATTTTTTTTTGGTGGGTGGGTGGGGGGTCATTTTAGTGTTTGTGGATAGCAAAAATAAGATTTCTTTTTTTTTTTTTTTTTTTTTTTTAATCCAAAAATCTTTCTTTCCTTAAATCTTTTTGGGTTGATTTATTAGTAACAGAAGAAATTTTATCTGATATATTGGCACATTTAGAAGCAGACTAAATTTAGACTAAAATATCAATAGGGTGAAATGTTTTTTTATTGGCACTGGATATATCCTCCTAAGCACCTTGGAATTGAGAAAATTTCCACTTCAAAATAACTCATTTTTGATCAAGTAAAAACATTTTGCAAAAATTTATTAGTATAAAAAATAATGATTAAAAGAAAGATGGTGAAGGTTTAAAGTTTTAGAATTAAATTTGCTGCTTGTAAAAATTTGTCTGTTGGATATGTAAATACTATGTATCAAATATGTTTATAGAGAGGATATCTAGAATATTAGAATGGAGAAAGAGTGGTATAAAAAATCCTCTTGAGAAATAACTACATAAAAAATGGAAACATGAATGTGATTCACTAACCCTTAAGCATAAAATAACCCTAGACTTGTTGACATGCCATTAAAATCAATCAGTCATGGATATATTATGTTTGATAACTTACAGAGTGCTTTGAACATCCATGGCATTAATCAAACATGGCATCATCATTCATTCAAGAATTCTATTAAAATTTATTTGAAAGATTTTTATTTTAACTCGTGTAATTATTTTATTTCTGTTTCTTTTCTTTTCAGTCAATAATAAATGCATTGGATCAACTAAACTTTTTGGGGGCTGTTGAAAAAACAGATAAAATTCAAGTAAGTAGTGATTAATTTTTTTTTTACTAATTAAATAAATTCAAACATTTAAAAAGAAACAAAAAAACTTTAGAACTGATGGTCTCTTTTCTCACACATTTTAAACATGGAAATATTAGGAACGAATTATTTTTTCTTTTGGAATATTTCAAAGCTCTAAAATATACATTTAAAATTGTTCTTTTTATGAATTCATTTATTATTTTTATATTTGTATCTTTATTTAGACCAATGAATTGTTAACTCTTGTTTGAATTATTTGCTTCCATATTGTGAAGATAAGACTCTTTATTGCCAAAAAAAAAATGATCATGATTTATCGAACATGTGGGACACTACTAAAGGAATCTACCTAACATGTTTCATTATGAAGTTTACATCTTATAATAACTGATGCTGCTTGGCCGTTTGATTGAAAAGTAAATGACTTGTTTAAGGTTGTACCTCCTTGCCCAGTTTGTAGCTCTCCATTACATTTAATGGAATAGGTTCAAGATTAATGCTTGAAACATCACAACAGGGAATTGCTGAAAGAACCAGATAATTTTTGTTTCTTCCCACACCTTTTCATCTCTATTTGCCTTTATAGAAAGGCAAGTCATTTTCAGCAGATACAATATTGATTTATATTGAGTTGAAGGTTTGCTACTCTATTATTAAAAGTACTGACCTCATATTCCTACCACCTAAATTCTAATTGAGATATAAGAGTACTTACAAGATAGTTGTGGGAGATCAATATGAGATCACAGTTAATCAAATTTATGCGTTTTAATCATGATGGTGCCATCTACTCGTTAAATGACAAAACTTTGAAATTAGTACACCAATTCATATACCTTGGTAGCAATATCTCATCTACTGAAAGCAATGTCAGCATAGTCAAGGCATTGGCTGCTGTTGACTGGCCATACAGAAAACTGATTGTCTGCTAAATAAAAATGGTAATTCTTCCAAGCTGTAGTTGTATCAGTACTCTACTGTAAGGTTGCACCCCCTTGGATTCAAATGAAATGCTTCAAAGATGCTACAGGCTGTTTTATACAAATCCTGGAAGCAACACGCTACAAAACAGCAACTGTATGGCCTCACACAGATTATCCAAGTAAGACGGAAAAGACATGCTGTGCAAATAAAGATGAGTTCATAGGTAATGTTCTCCTATGGACTCCAACACATGGACACACCAATGTTGGCCAACCAACAAAAACTTACATTCATCAGCTCCATGTGGATAAGAGTGTGATAGCCAATAGAGATGGATGGCAATAGAGAAAGTTAAGGGAATCCATAGTATTTACATGCTTTGACAATCAGTAAAAATCAAATGCACCTAAAGTTGAATAAAAAAAAATTAATAAGTTCCTTGTCTGTCACATTCAAAAAGATTTGTGTGTGTGTGTGTGTGTGTGTGTGTGTGTGTGTAGGTTTTTAGACTTCAAATCTTCAAGACTATCAAGAAGAAAAGATTGAATTGTTTTGGTCCCATGATATGCAAACAATGCCAACAAATCATACAAGAATGATTTTTACTAACAGAAGATCTAATAATTGGAGAAGGCACAAAGCTGCTTTTACTATTAGTAGAAAGCCTGGCAAAAGAGGACAAAATGGAGGTCTCATTTGAACAGATATGCAAGAGGAACCTTGGAGAGTTTATGTACATAATAATAGTTTTGTGTGTGTGTGTGTGTATATATATATATATATATATATATATATATATATATATATATACACACACATACTTTCAAAATCTATGACATCGTTAATGATGTTCATTTTTCATAAATGCTTATAGCAACTATTAAATTTCTGATGGTGGGGGATTAAATAAAGACCCTATATATTGACTGTGTGATATTTTTTCCTCCTAAATGTGATACTCAGAAAATATAGTGTGTTTGAATATACAACTTGATGTTAAGATTCTGTTTGTCAAAATTTATGAATTTGATTTTTTTTACCTTTTTTTTTTTTTTTTAGAGAATCCTTATGAAAAATGTAGAAATTTTATTTATTTATTTTTACAGTTAACAGCAGTTGGCAAAAAAATGGCTTCCTTTCCATTAGATCCTCGTTTAGCAAAAGTTATTCTGATTGCAAAAGACATGAACTGTTTGTAAGTGGAACTTTTTCTCTTTTGATTTTCACTTTTTAATTTTCTTTACCATAATAAAAGCTGAAAGTGATGATGTTACTGTCATTCAAAGATTAGTTTCAGTTATTCAAAGTGTTTTTTAAAAAATTGGATATCATTTCAGATTTCCAGGGTTTTTCAGAAAACGAACAAGAGAGGCCAGTAGCAACAATTTATGCCTCACAATCAGAAATCTCAGACTCACCTTGACTTATCTTCAGGTACATTCTCTGCCATAGACCTAATACTCAGTAACCCATCAATCTTCATAGACTGGAGGGTATACAAAGACCTCTGTGGCAGTAACTACTACCCAATAATAGTAGAAAACACTATAATAGAAAACTCAAAATCCCAAACAATATAACCCGCTCCCCGCCCATACACACACGCATGATTGAATTTTAAGAAGCAAACTGACAATCCTACAAAATACTATTTCTTACCAGACTAAACCCAGAAACAAATACAATCAAGAAGAACCCATAATCCATTTTTCTCAATACCCTCATTACTATCCCACCCCCCCAAAAAAAACCCCACAGTATCCCATGGTTACAGAGGAGTGCAAAGACATAAGAAAATGTCAAGCAACCTTCAGGAAATTAAAAACAAACCCCTCATCAGCCAAATACAAACAACAAAGAACTAAAACTTGACATACAATCAAAGAAGCCAAAAGATCCTTCTGGAGAACCTTTGCCTCAAAAATAAACTCCAATACTAATTCAAAAATAATTTAGAACTTTATAAAGAAAATATTCAATAAAAACATCATTACTCTGATAAATCACCTTTTTCAAGGAAACACAAATATCACAAGTAAAAAGAAAAAAATATATAGCCAATCTGATTGCAGAAAATTTTGCTCAAGCATCATCCACAGAAAACTACTCCACTCAATTTAACTTAATCAAAGACGAAAAGAACGTCATAAAGTTCACCTCTGAAAATTATGGTCAACACTTCATCATAACTGAACTCCAAAACTCTGTATCCAAGTCCAATAACTCAGCCACTGGTCCAGATGAAATCCACTACACCCTCCTCAATGAACTCCAGTCAGTATCCCTGAAATAATTTCCTAAATATATACAACAATATCTGGATCTCTGGCAGCATTCCTATCCTCAAAGAAAAAAAAAGATTCCACAAACCCCTACCTGTTATAGAGCTATAACTTTTAACTAGATGTTCTTGCAAAACTCTTAAAAGATGATCAATCTAAAATTGATTTGGTTCCTTGAATCAAACAACTTCCTCTCAAACCTATAAACAGTATCATAGACTAAATAGTCTGTATAAAACTCTAATCAGAGAAGCATTCATTAAAAAGGAACATCTGCTTGTAGTCTTTTTTGACCTTGAAAAAGCCTATGATGTGTCATGTCCATACGGCATCCTCAAAGATCTTAGCCTACAAGGCAGACTCCCCATCTTCATAAAACTCTTCCTTGAAAACGAAACCTTCCAAACACAAATAACTTTCTCCTATCCAAAACTGTCAGAAGTAGGTGTAACTCAGGGTGGCATCCTATCTGTGATCCTATTCAGGATTAAAATTAATAAAATAAGAACCCATCTCCTTCCTGAAATCAATGGATCACGATATATGTCAACAATTTCCTCATTTATTCCAACTCCAAAAATATGGCTTCCATAGAAAGAAAAATCCAACACTGTATCAACAAGATATCAAAATGGATCATGGAAAATGATTTCAAAATCTCAACTAACAAAACCAAATGCATTCACTTCTGCCAAATCCACAAAATGCACCACCTCCCTGGCCTAATTAGTATTGAAACAACCCTAACCAATATTGCTGGAGTCTTCCTTAATGCAAGACAAAATTTGAAATAGACTGATTGTCAACTTATGCTGAAATTGAATTTGCAAGAAAACAAATTAACACTGAAGGAGGGGCACTTGGTTTAAATTATCCCCTTTTTGAACTGTGAAAAGTGAAAATATTTAACTTGCTGTATTCAGTTTAAACCGACTCATTGGGCTAGTGGTGTAATATATTCACGTGACCTGCGGGTGTGAATACGGCGGATATTGTTGACAGATAGATTGATAAGACCGGTGTGATCATCGAAATGTCATCATGTCCACAGGTGCTGTGTATCAGAGGATGTTGAGACAGCTACATCCGCTCAAGGATAATATCAACAAGGTGATTGCCAAAATGTCACCATGCCCACAGGTGCTGTGAATACAGTGGATGTTGAAAACAGGTGCATCCGGTCGAAGATATCGGAAAATCACCTGAACTGTGGGCGTGGTTGAATTCGGTGATAGTGGTAGATGCGTACGCCCACAGAACCGGGCTTGGGCAAGTAGCCAATGGGAAGCAGACAACATAACCAATGGAAAGCAAAGAAGTGAGACGTGGACGTAACCATAGTTAACGAAAAAGAGGAATTGCTGCAGGTCACGTGAGAGTTGTAGACTATATAAGTTCCCGAATTTCGGCTAAAATCAGTTGTTCACTGGCTCTTCTGTCTCCTGACAGCTCTTCTGTATGTGTGAACTCTCTGCAATTGCTTTTCTGCTCCACACAAGTATCATCGCCGAAAATAAAAATATCATCTTATATTTTTATATACATACGTGTTCCTTGTTGTTAATAATGACACAGTATACTATACAACAGTGGGTAGAGTGTTTGCCAATGGTCCAGGAGACCAGGGTTCAATCCCAGGTTGAGTCATACCAAAGACTTAAGAAAAGGGTACTTGATACCTCCTTGCTTAACACTCGGCATTATAAGGTACATATCAAGGATAAAGTGGAGCAATACCAGGGAAAGGAGTAGTGCCCTCTCCTACCCCTTGGTGTAGTAGCTATTGAAAAAGGAGCCTTTGGGTCACCCTCGACTACAGTCACCAACTTTACTTACTTATTCAGTTTAATCTGGAATTAATTTCCTTTACTAAGTGATTGGGTTGATGGTATTTTAGTTTTGTTTTTACAAAAGCAAAAGTAAAAAATAGGAATTTGTGACCCCCCCCCTCCCACTCCAGAATCACTTTTTTTGATGCAGTTGCAAAAGTTTTTTTCCACAGTCTTGCTGAATTAATTACTTTCAAACATTTGTCCTTCGGTCTTTTCACAATCAGAAAGTGGGTTTTGATCTGGTGGGGATATTTTCAGCCAGGCAAGGTGCACTGAGCAACAGGTTCCTCTGTACTAGATTTTTGTTGATTTGACTAAAGCTTTTAATGCAGTTAACTGAGATGCACTTTGGATGATACATGGAAAAATAGGGTGCTCACCAATATTTGTGAATTTGCTCAAGCAGTTGTCATGAATACTTGGTTGTCAAATGAAATTCCAATAGATAACGGTGTTAAGTAGTGAAATTCCTTGGCCTCAAAACTCTTCTTGATATTCTTTTCTGTGATACTGACTCAAGTGCTTCAACATTGTGAGAAAGGTGTTCTTTTGGAATGCAGAACTACAGGAAGATTTTTCAATTCTAGAAGTCAAAATGATTAGAGTTCTTTTATGTTGATGTGATTTTCTGGCTCATTCTGTTGATGATATGCAATATATTGTCAATAAATTTGCAGTTCTGTGTTCTGCTTTTGGTTTAAAAATAAGCTTTACAAATACAAAAGTAATCTCGTAACAGATAAGTTATATATTAAGTCAATTACAACTGTTCGTGGTACTAGTTTAGCTGTTGTTGAAACTTTTACTTATTTGGGAAGTACATTGACAAGTGATGGCTCTTTGGATGTTAAAATTAACTAATGCATTCAAGAGGTATCTGCAATCTATGCTTGAAAAACTAGTATGGTCTAATAGTAATATTACCTATAAGACTTAGATGAATTTGTAGCCACTGTGTGTTAAGTGTTCTTTAGAACTCATCTGAAAGATGGATATTGCTTCATAGGCATTGGAAAATACTTGGGCACTTTCATCAGAAGGGTTTCAGATGCATTCTAAATGTCAAGTAGAATACCCAAACACTTGACACAGAATCCCTTACAAGAGCAAGATGCACTAGCATTTAGCCTCTCATCATAATGACTCTAGCCCAGTCGGCTGGGGCTGTAGAATACACTGACTGCTTCTCTGCAGACAGGTAAGACTATTCAACGAATATCCTGTTGATGACATTAAACAATCTAATGATGAAGCTTCAGTCCTGGAGCTTCTGGAAATGTGGAATACCCCTTCATTGCTATTACTCCCAGGTCCACTCTGACCTGGAGTGGTAGCACCTGATAGAACCGTTTGACATTTAAACTGTGTGCAAACAAATGACTTATGTTTAATTGAATTGTTAGTGTTTAATAGCAGTACTTGAAATTCTTTAA
The DNA here is from genome assembly GCA_963585895.1 of Sepioteuthis lessoniana. NCBI lineage: Eukaryota > Metazoa > Mollusca > Cephalopoda > Myopsida > Loliginidae > Sepioteuthis > Sepioteuthis lessoniana. The sequence goes on along the minus strand of OY757937.1, from coordinate 432,046 downwards.
GTGTGTGCCTCAATTGAATTATTGAGATTACATAGAAATACTTGGAACCATTTAATTTGGTGCAAATGAATGAATAGTGTTTCAATAGAATAATTAGTGTTAAATAGCAATATTTATAACCACTCCTAATGTCTGCAAACAAATGGTTAATATTGAATAGAATTATTAGTATTAGATAGGAATAATTGAAACCATTTAACTGTGTAGAAACAATAGCAATTCTAATGTGCCAACAAATTAGTGGTAACTCATTTAAAGATGAAATGACCTACAAACTATTCACTTACAAATCATATACGTATATCCATTTAAATATGTGCAAACAAATGACTGATGTTAAATTGTTACTGTTACATAGAAATACTTGAAACCATTTAACTATGTGCCAAAAAAATGAGTTCAGGCTTGTTTAAAAATGTTATCAACAAAATGTGTTTATAAATCATATATCTTTAATATATATGTATAAACGGGTTTTAGCATTAAATAACGAACAATGGTTGATATGTCATAAAAGCCGACCAAACTGATCCTAATGACCCAAGTGCGATGAGTAGGTCATGTCGTGCATGGGAGTAACAATAGATTATTGAAGCAACTCTTTTACGGTCAGCTACATTCTGGAAAATGTCTGCAGCTTTGAAAGCGGCATCAGGATTGCCTGAAAAGCAACTTTATGAATATAAAAATAGATCCTGTCAACTGGGAAGTACAATTTCATTACCATTAGTCTCGGGTTCACTCTGACTGGGAGTGGCAGTGCTAGTTAGGGTCCTATTATAGGGGTCAAGTAGAACTGAAGTTGTTCTATACTGGAAATCTCTTTCTAAATGATGAGATATTGTTGAGTAAACCAGTAATCAAATCAAAATGTTATGAAATTTGAGATAGCAAACATATCTCTCTAGAGTACTACCTTTTTTTGCTTTGTCGACTTCTCATAACCTGGTTTTGTTGTGGGGGTGCTACTCAGGTTGTGTGTCTTGGCCAGGAATAACTTGGTAGTTCCCATCCATCTCCAGGCTTGTATTAAATTCAAAGTTTTCCTTCTCGTAGACCAGTTGCCATACCACAGTTAAAGAGACAATCTGCCCTACTATTTACTCATAGCTAGAGAGAGAGAAGTTGAATTTGTACCTTTCCCAGTGTCATTAGCATGATGTAAAATATAAGCAGGATTTGAATTTGACTCATCATAGCCATTTCCTGTGATTATGCCGCGAGTGCCTCCTTGATTTTTAATTTTGATAAAAACATGATTCTTGTCAATTTTAATAAAGCTGAAGTTATGTCGGAACATATGTATCAATATTTAAGTTTTGCTTTCTTTTTATAGATTTCTTGTTTTTTTTTTTTTTTTTACCATACTGTTATCCAAGTGACCCTTGAATAATGAAAATTTTTTTCTATTTTCAGAGAAGAAGTTCTCAGCATTGTCTCAATTCTTTCTGTTGATTCTTTAGTGTATAATCCACAAACCAGGGTAAGTATCTTAATCTCATCCACTTCTTAGAAGTACAATAAGTATCTTGGAGGCTTTTATTGTTTCTATTGGTTTTTTTAAAAACTGTTTGTCCTTTTCACTTTCATCAATTTTTCAAATCTATTCAGAAATGTTATTACTCTCACAGAATATTTGATTGATAATATATACTTGCATATCATTTGACTTTTGAAATACAAACTAGGCCTAGTTTTGGTCAACTATTTACATACCCAAAGTTTATATCTTACATCTAGTGTGAACCTCTAAGGTCTCTAAAATTTAGGTCTCTAAAAGTCACCTAAGAGTTGGTAATTATGTCCCATATAGAAAGAAAGAAGTGGATAACATTGTAATTTAAATAATAATGAACATCTGAAGATGAGGACAAGATGAAATGAAAAACATAACTACGAATAGGTTTGTTGGCGAGGCTTAGAATATGCAGACTGCATCCTTTATAGAGAGGTAAGACTCCCCCCCCAAAAAAAAACACCCTGTTGGCTAGCGCTGTAGAATATACTCTGCAGAAAGGTAAGACCCTCCCCCATTGGGCCACCTGTTGGCTGTGGGTGTCGACCTGTAAGGCGTTAGGATGGGATCCTGGTGGTTGCAACACACCACTTTCTCCCTTACTTGGTTGGATTGGCCCGATCCGATCAATCAGCTGGTCATGTTCAGCCCTAGCATCTATATGTTTATCCTAACTGTACTTTTAAAGCTTGAGTATACTGGTTGTGTATCCCCGTCTCAACCAACACGAATGGGTTCCCTCTTGGTACATTCTTAACACAAGTTTGATTCCATAGTGGGTTGTGGAGCATAGGGCCAGTGAAAAATACACGGCATCTATTGTGTCTTCTATTAAAAAAAAACTACATGAAACCTGTCAGAATCAAATTTTTGCCTTTCTTCATAAAAATGTTATTTCTACCAGGGCTACTCTGAAAAATGTTAAGAAAACTAGGAATGGAAACTTGCTAGTTTAGGTGGACAGCCAAAGGCAAGCAGAAAGCATATTAAAAATGAAAACTTTTCTTACGATGAAATGCATAGTCTACCTGCATGAGAAACTCAGCACTTACAGAGGAGTTATCAGGAGTAAGGAGTTGGCATTGGCTACAGAAGAGGAGATAGCATCAGCCCTGGGAAAACGGAGTTACAAATATAAGAAGAATCTCCATTAGAAAAGGCGAAGAATGAATCCAGACCAACACTTACATCCTGACATTTAATCAGCCCTATACTCCCAAGGAAGTGAAGATCAGCTTTTGTCTTGAGAGAGTTGAGCAGTACATCCCAGTACCCCTAGGGTGCTTCAAATGCCAAAAATATGGACACCAAACGAAAGCCTGTAGAGGACGACAGACATGGGTCAAATGCGGTAGAAAGGATTCGGATCACTTGGCGGAAGATTGCTTGAAGCAAATTAGATGATCCGGCTTACGTAAGATCGTGCAATGTTTACTAAAAAGAAAAGGAAATACTTGAGGTGAAATGCAAAAGGAATGTGTCCTGCCTGGAAGCAAGGAAAATTGTAGGGACCTACATGGAAGAAAACAGCTATGTCTCTGTTGCACAGAGGGCAGATACAATCAATCAAGACAACAAATATAGAACACTCATGGAGAAATTAATTCAGTTGGAAGCGAATGACTGGCCAAAGTTTCTGGAGCACCCGAAAAAACTATACTTAGCCTAATTTTACCGAGCGCTAGCTCAATAACAAGTTGGAAACGGGGAGGGATCCAATGTTATAGTCCGAACAAAAACACATGTAGGATCTACCACTCCAACACGAACTACTTCTAAAAGTGCAAAATCTCCAGCAAAACAGCTGTTACATAAGTCACCAATCCATCCGCCAAAAAGCATTAAAGGCGGGCTAAAAAACTTGTCTCCCATAAAACCTGAACAACTTACACAAAAATCACAAGCTTCCATTAGCCAAGCTGGGAAAATACAGATGAACACCAAAATGAAGAAGGAAAGACCTGAAAGCACATTCAAAATGCCCTCAAGAACAACGTTGCTTATAAGAATCAAACACTGCAATGTTCAGCGATTGACAAAACCCCTACAAATAACCTATAGTATAGAAAGTATGACTAGCAATACAGACTGCGTAGTTGCCAGCCTTAATCTGGAAGAAGTATTAAGACTTGAAACCATTTAACTGTGGCTAAATTTATAAACTCACTCTTCTTTTTAAATGTTAATCTCTTACATATCATACGTATCTATTTAAATGTGTGCAAAGAAATGACTGATGTTAAATTGTTACTTTTACATAGCAACTCTGGTAATTATTTAACTATGTGCAAACAAATGAGGAAAAGTAAATAGAATGATTCGTATTGGATAGAAATATTTGAAATCATTTAACTGTGAAGAAAAATGAGCTCAGGTTTGTTTAAAAATATCATTACTCCTGTAGTGGAGTAAAACCTCTATCTATCCCCCAATTAGTGTCCTGGTTATGATACTAAACTGCATCTGACGGTGAAGCTCCAGTTCTGGGGCTTTGGGGAATGTAGAGTACTCCTTCATCACCATTACTTCCAGGTCCACTTTGATCTGGAGTTATAGTATCTGTTAGTGTCTGTCTAGGAGTCAAATAGAACTAGTTAATTAATTACTCTGTTTGAAACCATTTAACTGTGTGCAAACAAATAACTGATGTTAAATTCAATTATTAGTATTATATTTCAAATCTTGGAATCATTTAACTGTGTGCAAATAAAACTAGTAGAGTTAAATGGCAATACTTGAAACTAATTAGATGTGTGCAAAATAAGCTCCAGCTCATTTAAAAATGTTTCCCACAAATCATTCATTTACAAATAATATTTAATATATATGTATAAACAGGATATGGCATTACATAACCTACAAGGGTTTATATGCCATAGAACCTAGCCAATAAAAGTAGCTCCGTCTCAGTTGCTGCAAGAAATTTGTATTTGTTTTTATTAATCCTATTATTGTGTGAATTTTGTGATCCAAATTTTGGCTTCTTGTCATTCTTAAATACTTGGGTGTGTTGAAAGTTTTGAAATATTTGTATACATGCTAATTCCTGGAATAACTCAAGGAGCTTGAGGGAACTGAAATGATGTCACACTGAGCATATAGTTTGAACCTTGTTCCTTTGGATCCATGGTTCACTTTCTATGCTCAACACCCAAAAGGAGGTGGAAGTTTCAATAAAGGAGTTCTTTGCCTCAAAGGACAAGAACTGGTATCAGTGTGAGATCAAAGAACTGCTTGCAGAAAGGCTGGCTTCAGATGGTGCAACAGCTGCTTTTGTAATTTGAAGAAATAAGTTAATAAAATATTGCAAATCTTTTGACTCACCCTAGTATCGCCCTGTCAGCTGGGGCTGTAGAATACGCTGACTGCACCTCTGCAGAGGGATAAAACCCCCCCAACGAGGCTACCTGTTGGCCATGGGTGGCGACCCGTGATGCTTAAGGACGGGATCCTGGTGGTTGAGCAGTACTTGGCCTGAAAATCGAGTGGTCAAGTCTCTTGCAACACACCACTTTGGCCCTTACTGGGCTAGATGGGCGGTCGGAGAGGCCCGATCCGATCAATCAGCTGGTCATGACAGTACTCTCTTAGATTTTTTTTTTTTTTTTTTTTTTTTTTTTTTTTTTTTTAAAATCTAAATGAGGACGATGGCTGTAGGGTCAAACATGCTGTGGAAAGACTCGTAGTCCTTTCTGTCCCTGGGGAAGTAGTTATCTTGGGAACGAGAACCCAGGGACAAAAAATTAATTCGTCTATCACCAGCATGAGTATACTGAACATGTAGCCCTGGTGTTGCTAGGCGAATGGGTTTCCCCCTAGGCACATCCCCATATGGGGCTCCGAGGTGGGTGGGGAGCATGTTCAGTGAAACTCATCCAACACTTTTATGGCTTCTGTTAAAACAAAAACCCAAGCAAAAAGACCCCATATTGAATGTGATTCAGACAATGATGAGCCATATCCAAGGTTCATCATTCTAGAATCAAAAGAAAAACTACCGCTAACAAAAATATCCCCCTTCATCATAGAAAAATGTATTTCAGCTCTAATATCACCCAAAACCATAAAAAACTTGAAAAGTGGAACCATCCTTATAGAGGTGACAGAAAAAAAACAAGCTGAAATAATATTAAAGCAAAAAAAAATCCACAACATAGATATAAAAGCTTACCCCCATGAGAGATTAAACACCTCTAAAGGGGTGATAAGAAATGGAGAGCTATCATTATGCTCAATAATGGAAATTAAAAATGAACTAAAAAAACAAAATGTAATAGACGTCAAAAGAATAACAATCAAAAAACAAAATGAAATAATTGAAACCAATACCTACATTCTAACCTTTAATAACCCAAAACCCCCTTTAGAAATAAAAATAGGCTATACAGTGGTTAAAGTTGAGACATATATCCCAAACCCCAGAAGATGTCATAACTGCCAGAAATATGGACACTTGAAGCAGCACTGCACAAGAAAACAAGTGTGTGTCAAATGTGGAGAGCAGGAACCAAACCACATAGAGGAATCCTGCAAAAACAGCCTAAACTGTAACAATTGCAAAGGGAATCATAGAGCAGACTCAAAGTACTGCAAAATCTGGGAAAGGGAAAAGGAAATTATCAAAATGAAAATCACCAAAAACATTACCTTCCCTGAAGCAAGAAGACTCATAGAAAATCCCTTTAACAAATTAACTTTCTCGCAGGTAACCAGGACTCCCTCAAACCAAGTAGAAAACAAAGCAAAAACACAAATAAAAACAACAAAAATAGAAGAAGAATTAACAAATTTAATAAACGACCTACATGAACTAATCAAAACCCTTAAAACTATTATACCCAATGTACAACTAACTCCAACTGACAAATCAAAAAACATCCCTTCAACCTCTAGCCAAAAAAATGAAACGCTAACGATCAAAAACAGAAACCGATCAACCTCAAGAACCAGAGAAAAAGAAGAAAAACAAAAACCTACTCAACACACCCCTTCAAAAACCAAAAATAAATCCAGAAACATAGAAAGTATGGAAACCGAAATGGACTCAACACCTAAAATCGAAAATACAAAAATTAAATAGTACACCTTAAACCCAAGACACACACTGCATAAATAGTTATGGCCAAATACCAAAATACCCACAAGATAATCCAATGGAACTATCGTGGCTACAAGGCAAATTACAACGAACTCCAGCTGTTAATAACTGAACAAAATCCTACCATTATATGTCTCCAAGAAACATTCAAAAAAAGCAATGATAAAACAAACATGAAAAATTATGAGCAATATGACTATATACATGACACGGGACTAAGAGCTTTGGGTGGTGTATCAATCCTAATAAGGAAAAACATTCCCCAAAGCAAAATCAACATCAGCACCCCCCTACAAGCAATAGCAATTTCAGCAACTTTACACAAAACCACCGCCATCTGCTCTATATACATTCCACCTCAAGACCCTATAAACGAAGAACAGCTAAATAACTTAATAAATCAACTCCCTAAGCCATATATATTGATGGGAGATTTCAATAGCCACAACATTTTGTGGGGAAGCAGGACAACGAACAAAAGAGGTCAGACCCTTGAAAAAATCATTAATAACAACAACCTATGTCTCCACAATCGGAAAGCTCAAACCCACCTAAGCTCATCCTCAGGTACATTCTCTGCTATAGATCTAACACTCAGCGATCCAGCCACCTTTATAGAATATAACTGGAGGGTACATGAAGATTCCTGCGGCAGTGACCACTTTCCAATCATAATAGAAAATACTAAACCAGGAAAATCAGACCCACAAACAGTCTCAAAAACCCCACGATGGAACTTCAAAAAAGCAAACTGGCAAGCCTACAAAAAACTATGCCTTGACACCCTAATCCCAGAAACAAATACAAACCAAGAAGAACCTATAATACATTTCACAAATACCCTAATTAATATAGCAAACAAAACCATACCTAAAACTACAACATCTCCAAAACATAACAATCCCTGGTTTACGGAGGAGTGCAAAACTATGATCAGAGAACGCCAAAGAATCCTCAGGAAATTTAAAACCAACCCTTCATCAGAAAATCTAGACAAATATAGACAACAAAGAGCTAAAACTAGACGCACAATTAAAGAAGCTAAAAGGTCCTCCTGGAGAAACTTCACTGCAAAAATAAACTCAAATACTAATCCCAAAACAATTTGGAACTTTGTAAAGAAAATATCAAATAAAACTGTCCACACTCCTATAAATCATCTCTCCCAAGGAAGCACAAAAGCTTTGAGTGAAAAACAAATAGCTAATCTGATGGCAGAAAACTTTGCCCAAGCATCATCTACCAAAAAATATTCCAACAAATTCAACTCCATCAGAATCAAAGAAGAAAAGAACAAAATAAAGTTCACCTCTGACGATACTAAATGCTACAACCAACTTTTCACCCTAGATGAACTCCAAAATTCATTATCCAAATCCAATAACTCAGCTGCTGGTCCAGATGAAATCCACTACACATTTCTTAAAGAATTACCTTCAATTTCCCAGAAATATCTTCTAAACATATATAACAATATCTGGATCTCAGGCAATATCCCTACTTTATGGAAGCAAGCTACAATCATCCCCATCCTCAAAAAACAAAAAGACCCAACAAATCCCACCAGCTATAGGCCCATAGCCCTAACTAGTTGTGCATGCAAAACCTTAGAAAGGATGATAAACCAAAGACTAATATGGTTTCTTGAATCAAATAAACTGCTCTCAAACCTACAAGCAGGCTTCAGAACAAAAAGAAGCACAATGGACCAGGTGGTTCATATAGAAACTCTAATCAGAGAAACATGCATAAAAAAGGAACACCTGGTGGCAGTCTTTTTTGATCTTGAAAAGGCCTATGACACAACGTGGCCATACGGAATTCTCAAAGACCTTAAAAACTTTGGGTTACAAGGTAGACTTCCCATCTTCATCCAAAACTTTCTTGAAGACCGATCTTTCAGGACACTGATTGGCAGCACATACTCTGATTCGAAGCCACAAGAGGTGGGAGTTCCTCAGGGCAGTATTTTATCAGTATCCCTATTTATAATAAAAATAAACAGCATAACATCCTGCTTCCCTCCAGAAATCAAAGGGTCATTATATGTAGATGACTTCCTCATCTGCTATAATTCAAAAAACATGACAACCATAGAAAGGAAAGTACAATAATGCATAAATAAAATCCAAAAATGGACCACAGAAAATGGATTTACAATTTCAAATAGTAAAACAAAATGTGTACACTTCTGTCAAATCCACAAGATGCACAACCACCCTTAACTTACATTAAATAACACTGAAATACCCATAACAGATGAACATAAATTCCTTGGCATTATCTTTGACTCTAAATTATCATTTATCCCACATATAAAAAAGCTAAGAATAAAATGCAATCAAGCCATGCAACTATTGAGAGCCATAGCCCACACAGACTGGGGTGCTGATAGAAAGACACTTATCAAGCTATATAGATCTCTAATAAGATCAAAACTTGACTATGGCTGCTTCATATACGGAGCAGCCAGAAAATCCTACTTACAACGACTGGGAACAATACACCACCAAGGACTTCGCCTTACTTTAGGAGCCTTTAATACTTCCCCAAAGGAAAGTCTATACATAGAAGCAAACGAACCCCCTCTCTATTTAAGAAGACAAAAATTAGCACTACAGTACTACATCAAACTCATCTCCTGTCCACAAAATCCTGCTTATGACTACACCGGCAAAACAAAATATGAAAACCTGTATCAAAATAACCCAAAAAAAATCAGACCTTTTAGCTTAAGAATAAGTGACCTCCTCAACGAAATCAAAATCAACACTAAAATAGTACACCATACCATACTCTCCAAAACGGCACCATGGACCATAAGGCAACCAACTATAAACTTAGAACTGGCTAAGTTACCCAAAATAAAAACACACCCCATCACTTATCAAGAGAAACTCATAAAAATACAAAATAAGTTCCCAGATCACTATCACATCTATACAGACGGATCCAAACAAGGAAAAAAAGTAGGCTGTGCTGCTATTTCTCAAAAAAAAGAAACCCTAAAATGCCTAAGCTTCAATTTACAGTGCAGAAACCACAGCCATTGATCTAGCTATGAATATCATAGCAAATCATAAAGCTTCCAAATTTATCAAATACACAGACTCCAAATCAGTCCTACTAGCACTACAGAACAGAGATACATCATCCCCCTTGATCACAAAGCTCCTAAACAAACTAAACACCCTCTCTAAAAATAATAACATCATATTCACCTGGATACCAAGTCACATTGGCATCCAAGGAAATGAAAAAGCAGACAAAGCTGCAAAAAAAGCTCTTCAAATTGATATGTGCAAATCAAAAATCCCATATACAGATCTAAAACCAACCATAAAGAAATTTATATCAGACAAATGGCAGTATTCATGGGACAATCAGACCCAAAACAAACTCCATGAAATACAAGAAGCTATCGGAGAGTGGCCAACAGGCTACAGAAGCATCAGAAGAGAAGAAGTAATACTTGCCAGATTGCGTATTGGGCACACCCACATTACTCATTCACACCTGTTAAAAGGGGAGGATGCCCCAGTGTGCCCATCATGCAAAGTACAACTCACAACCAAACATATCCTTCTAAATTGTAACAACCTTAAACATATCCGTACCAAGTACTATCAAGCAAGAAACCTGAGGGACATCTTTAAGAATACAAACCCTGAAAACATTTTTAATTTTCTAAAAGAAAGCAACTTTTTCAGCAAGATATAACTAAACATCTCTATAGAACTGCTACTTTAATGACTGAAATTCAAAATAACCTTTTTGGCATTAAATGACCCACAGGGGTTGATATGCCGTTAAACAAAACTCAAACTCAAACTCACCCTAGTAATTTATCTAAAAATAATGTCAGACAAGTCAAGATCTTTCATTTAACTAACTGCAATTCTCGTGTCATAATTCACTTTTTTGTAAGCTGTACGATTGTAAGATGCCTTTTCCTAATAAAATTTATTGTACGTTTTATTGTTCTATTTCAGCGTGAAGAAGCTCTATTGTCCAAGAAAAAGTTTGAATCAGCAGAAGGAGACTTCATGACTTATCTGAACATCCTTCGAGCTTTTAAGGCTGCAAATGGTAACAAGGTAAATGAATTCAGAATAATAAGGATTTATATTTGAATTTTGTGTAAAAGAACAAAAACTCTTCGAAAACCTTCACTATGCTGTTTTGTGTGATTTGTATTCTGTTTTTTTTTTTTTTTTTTTTTTTTTTTTTTTTTTTTTTAGCTGTAAACAAGAAATGGTTTAATTCTCCAAGTAAATTAGTTACACATGATTGTTAAAAATCATATTCCAACTTTAAGTCCAAAAATGACCATAAGTTAAAATTCTGAGAACACTTTCATGGCATAATGGTTATCATTGTAAAAGTGGACATGGCTGTTTGAGTTCAAATCCTGAATGAGGTTGTTTGCATTTCACATAGTACTTATTCCTTTTGGAAAGGCATGAATCCAACTATTTTCACTCCCACTATTCGTAAATAGTAGGGTGGATTGGGCTCTTTAATTTTGGTATGGCAACCTGTCCAGAAGAAGGAAAACTCTGAATTTAAATCAGACCTATAGAGGGATCAGCTCCGAAAAGCTATATTCCTGCCCAAAACCGCACTACATAAGTAGCACCCCATCATGACCAAACCAGGTTACTCAATGTCTTTTTTTTTTTTTTTATAATCAGTAAGTCTACAGCCTATTAATTAGGACAAAAGAGCCTTATTTTACACATGTATTTTTTTTCAACATAATCTCCTTCCTTGTTGATGTAGTAGTAAATATTCATAATGATTGAACATTATACAATGAAAATTTCAGGTCAAAATTCTGCTTAAAATTTGTCAGGTTACAATGTGCTGAGTTTGTAGAAATTGTGTATGTCTCATTTGCTTCTTGGTTGGACTGAGAACTTTTCAATACCTCATTGTGCTCTTTTGATTTTAAGTGAACCATAGAAACCTTCATGTCTAACTCCAATAACCATAGCATAAGAAAAGGATGTCACTTTAAATTCTATAGATTTGTCTCTTAATATTGAATGAAAAAATCAATGTAAATATTTAGAATCTGGGGAAGGAATTGAGTTTTTGATCTTCTTTTTTTCTCTAGAAATGGTGTCGTGAAAACTTTGTCAATAGTAAGAATGCTAATATGGCTCTTGAAGTTCGTCGTCAATTAAGGGTCATTTGTCAGGATCAAGGAATGCAGTTTACCTCTTCTGCTCGAGATTCAAATGCTATCAGGTAAAAAAACAACAAACATTTTTCCAGATTTTTCTGATATAAAATTGATTTTTATCAACTATGCATTTGAAGTTTTTAAAATTATGAGATGGTAATTTTAATATTTTTCATTTATTATAAAAACTCACCAAGGATAAAACTATTTTATTAGATAGAAGTATAAAATCTATGAACTGAATGACAAATCCTTTTGCAAATCTTCAAGGAGAAAAAGGTTGTAGAGCTTTGATGATAAAATATTGTTTTCTGATCATTTTTAGATGTGAACTTCAAAATATGAAATAGAAAAATGTTTCAGTTCTTTGTGGTCAGTGACCCCCCCCCCGTTTAATTTTGTCAGCTCGAAGTGAACAAATTTTTCGACCAGTTTTAATTCTTAGTTGACTAAAATTCTATTACATTGTTAAAATTATATTCTGACTTCAAAATTTTAAGATATTAAACTTTTTTTATCTCCTAACAAAATTTGATGTAACATTTTTAAGACCTTTAAAAAAATTTTATTGCCTTCATTTCAGAAAATGTTTGGCTGGTGGTTTTTTTATGAATGCCGCTGAACTTGACAAAGATGGAAATTATATTACAGTAAGTGGTTTTTTTTTTTTTTTTTTTTTTTTTTTTTTTTTTTTAAGGTTTGAGTATGCAAAATGTTTGAAGAGTTAAAATGAAATTTAACTGGGACACTGGTATTCTATTGAGGATAAAAGGGTTAAATGAATTGGAAAATTTGGTAATCAGGATATGTGTTCTTCCAATTCTAATTTTAGATGTCAAAGTTCAAATTAATTTGAATGTATTATTTGTTCGCAAAAAAATGATATTTGACATAGAAATGATCTAGTCTTTAACTTGACTTCATTAGAAATTGTTTTAATAATTTAAAATAGTCTCTTCCAAATGAATTGGTCAACTTTTAGTAATTTTAATTTTCAGATAAAATTTTTAATAACCTTTTCATGGCTCTGAGTCAATCAATGATACAGCTGTTAATGTCTATGATGAATATTTCTTATAGACTGAAATATTTATCAAAGTTTAAATTATGGTTGCCTCGTTGCTGATGTCTTTTTCAACTAATTATTTTCCTTTCAAAAACTAGTAGAGATACAGTCAGTGTATTCAGCAACCCCAACTGACTGGATCAAGAGCATGTGTTGATCCCTTTAGTTGTTTGATGTTCCACTGTGCTCTATTTTAATTCTACAAGAGTTAAAGAGTTCCCTTTTCTATCAATGTGTGGATAACTATGCTCTAATGTGTCGTCTTTCCTTGGACTGCCACTTATTTTAAATTTGATAAGTGGCAGGTTTTGCTATTATATTTTCTGCCACAACTGCAGCATGTGATGAAATATGCAGTTTTTGGTTTATCTTCCCTTCTATTGGAGGTTTAATTGAGGAAAAAAAAAAAGATGGATCTCCAAAGGGTTGAACCTTTTCTGAATATTTTCTTAATGTATGGATTACAGAAAAAACAAAACCATAATACTCCTTGTATATTGAAGAGGCAGACACAAATGACATTAGGTTTAAGGCTTAAAAACAGTTTCTGAATTGTCCCATGGGAAAATGGGTGCGAGGATAAGTGTTGGTTTATCTGGTTGCAAGGGTGAGTTTGATTCCTGGTCTCAGCTTCATCAGAAAGTTAAGCAACATTACATGAGTAAGATAACTAAGATTCCTAGAAATGGACAGTGGAATAAGAATAATCCCTGTCAATTGAATAATTTAAAATCACTGAAAGTCGCTAGTAAAAGACACTTGAAGAAGTTGGGAGGGTACAGCAGCTGAAAATAATTCTTCTTCATCTCAGAAGTTTAGACAGATATTTTCATTTGGTTGTGAATACTATTTTTATTAAGTTGTTTTTTATATTCCAATATCTTAATTCTTTCAAACTTGAAATCTGTGGGATCAAATTTTTTTGGCGTGTTTTTTTGACTAAAATGATATTTTATATTTTTCAGTTATCAACGCGAAAAGTTTGTTCAATTCATCCATCATCTTCATTATTCAACTGTAAACCAGCATACGTCATTTACAATGAATTGATTCAAACAACAAAATGTTACATGAGGCAAGCTCTTTTCTTTTTAATATTCTTCAATGTACGAATCTATTTTAAGATTTTATAGCGGTTCGGGAATTTGTTAATTTCTCTAACACTATATTTTTTAAGGCAACACAAATGAATTACGAAACTTTTCTTTAACACACAACAAAGAAAGTTTTTTATTTGCAGCTTTGAATATTTGGTTTGCTTTTGGTGCTGCAAGACTCGTGGAGTTTAGGCTTGTTAGTGTTGGAGACGAAATGGCGTAGCGAGATGTTGAGATGGCAGCATGTTGCGGGACGTGTGAGGGATTGTGTTTAGAGTCAACGTGTAGTTTTGTATCTGGTATTTGGAGGAGAGTATGCGTTATCTCCATTAATGTGGGCCAGAGGTGAAATGGTAGCTAGTGTGTCGAGAGCGGAGTTACGCTCGGATCGACATAGCCAATTTTTGGGGTGACATGAAGTGGTGCCTGTGGAAGGCATGCTGAATGCATCCAATTCATATTCAACTGGGATTCCTTGTAAGAAATCCATAAATTAGATGGTTCCCTCGTTGAGTGTCCATGTTGCTGCTGCTAGTGTTAAAGCCACAGTGAGATGTCCACACTGGGTGGCTTGTCTAACTAAAAAGCATTGCTAAGTAGAGACGGCCAGAGGAACGTCTGTTCTGGTCGCCGTCTCACGCCGAAGAGACTGGGTTTGGTCGCTCACCCGTTTTGCTAGCCGGAAATTAAGGTCCGGGCTGAATAGGATAAGTTATCCTGATTGGGTGAAATTCAGTGTTGAATTAAATTGCGCGCCAAACCAAAATATGAGATTTTCCTCTTCTCTACAATTTCTTGTTATTTAAATTCTTGTAGCTGTGTCTTTTCTTATCCATTTATTCAGCAGGTGTGATATAAATTGTTGTCATCTGTGATTTCCATGGAAATTCTGGTATAGTGAGTGAAATTCTCTGAGATTTTTTTACTCTTTTCTGAATTCAATTGAATCTTCAATTAACACTTTTTTTTGTAGAGATTGATTTTGTGCAAATCTCCTTCATTTATAAACTTGCTCTCTCTCTCATCGACCAAGCCATGTGAATTTGTTTAGTGAGAAGTTTAGATTTGTCTTCTCGGGGTTAGAAACTCATTATGGGGAAAATATTTAAATAGATAAGCTTTTCATAGTGGTGGGGGGTTGTGCTATTTAATATACATTAAATGAATCAGTGTTGTGCTGACTTTTGTTCTTGTAAAATAAATAGCTCAATGCTAATTGAATTTAGGGCTCATCGAATTTTTTTTTTCTTTTATTCTCTGAATCACTCTAAAATGCCTTAACTGTTGATTTGGCTTCACTTATTGATACTTTTAAAAAAAAAAATGGAATTTCTGTGAGATTTTTATCCTGTTCTCAGATCACAAGAAGTTTGTTCTTTTTGGTGACTTATTTAATGACCGATTTTCACTTTTTTGTTGTCTTGCATTTTGTGGGTTGATAGCAACTAATATAGATTCTGACTGATTTTGTCTTTAAACAGATTGCTAAATTTAACCTCCACAAATAATGGCCTCATTCTCGAGAAGAAAAAGACAAAACAAAAAGTTAATAAATTGAAAAGTGAAGTAGTTAAATGGGAAAATGATCTAATATTTGTCAGGATTGACCTGTTTAAGTTGAAATGAGAACTACTTGTTGGTTTTAGAGATCTCAAAGTTCAATCACGTTATACATAAAAATTTTGTTGATTTAACAATTTAATATTCAAAATCTTTATATTTAGATTATGATACCAAATATTTTTTTTTTTTTTTTTTTGTTTACATTCGCATCAAAAATATCTAAACCTGTTTACTTTAACTTTTAGTTTAAAATATCAGTTCTGCTGAAACGGATCAATATCATTAATTAATATTTGTGAGTGTCTGTGTGTTTGTTGTCATTTACCTGATGTGGGTTAAGATGGCCCAGCATGTATATTCATGCGTTGAGTTTCTCAGGAATCAGTGTCTGAAGTTGGTCCTCAGCTTCATTAATATAACAGGTTTGAATTCAGTTTTTCCTTCTCCTAGACTGGTTGCCATTGCAAAGTTAAAGAGCCCAGTCTACCCTTACTATTCAGCTATAACAGGAGGGAGAATAGTTAGAGGCTTACCTATCCCAAGGGAATTAGTGCTATATGAAATGTGAACTGCTACATCCAAGATTTGAACTCGGGTAATTGTCACCACATGTGCTTCCATGACATAAAAAAATTAATATTTATGACCTTATTATAAACCCGGGATAAAATTTCTTTATTTAAAATTTTTTTGGCTTGAAATGAATTTGAAAAGAAAATTAGTTGCCTGACTGCATAATTTTTAAACAGAAATAAATTTGTAGTTTAACTGATTTGTAAAGTATTGTTGATTCTGATTGATTGATTTAAAAAATAAGGGGTGCTTCATATTTTAAGATTAATTTTTCACCTCAAAAATGAGAAATATTTTGAAGGTTCACATAGCCATTTTTCATTTTACCTTTCAATTTAGAAAATAATTAGCTAAAATAACATTCCTCTCAGATCAAATGACATGGCTTGAAAATTTAAGCTATGTGATTTAATCTGCAAGGAATGTTATTTTAGCTAATTATTTTCTAAATTGAAAGGTAAAATGAAAAATGACATTTTTTTTTCTTCATTGTTTTAGAGCCTTTTATTTAACAAGATACAAAATGTAAAGACTTAAATTAACAGCTGAAATGCATCTGTTTCTTCATAAAATACCATTTGAAAGTTTATTAGAATTGAAAAACAATTGTTTTGGTGTTTTGCTATTTTAATTTATCTTAAGACATTTTTTCTTTCCTCTTTTTGTTTTTGAATCTTTAAAATATCTAATCTTTCAAGATTCCAAGAATTTATTTTTTTATGTTGAATGAAAATATCCATTATCAAAATTATCAATTTTTTTCCTGTTCTCTTTAATTTCTTGCTATATAAAATGATCCATTTTTATTATATATATATATATATATATATATATATATAAGGTATTATTTTGTTTTATTTTGCAGGGACGTTTGTGTTGTAGATCCAGATTGGCTTTATGATGCTGTTCCAAGTTATTTCAAGAAAAAATAAACCTCATCAATAAAAATCTGAAATTGAATAAATGTTCAAAACTCGTTTTATTTTAAAAGTTTTGAAGGTGATGATACAAATATTACTTTGGGATAAAATAACTTGTTGGCTTCATCTTCGCTTGTGCTTTCGTCCGCGGTCTGAGAGTCGGGAAACCCTGCATCCCCCGGAGGCTGCTGATATCCGAGTCACTGCCTGATGGTGCCAGTGTGAACCAGAGCGATAGCTCATTGGTCTCAGATTCCAATCCGCTCTCATCGCCCACTGGTGGTTGCAACTGTGTCGCCGGTCCTTAATGTGACTGGGCACACATCAATCAATGATCACTTCAGTGACGTGTCTGGTTCCATATCGTGACATGCACTTGCTGCACGTTTTTTTTAACCCAGACGACATCCCCCTCCTTAATCCTCTCTCCAGTTACTTCCCATTCGGGCAGCAGGTTTGTTTCTATGCCCCTCATCCTGACATGGTACCTGTGCAATGCGTCGGCTGGCGCAACGTCATCCTTTGGGGTGATGTTGTACTAGTAGACCGCCTCAGACACTGTACAGTCCTTCCTGGCTGTGATGGTCTTGACGGTTCTGTGGTTCCGCTTGATGATCCCGTTTCTGCTAGGCACGTAGGCGCACTGAAACCAAAGACGTACGCCCCAGCTATCTGAAAACTTCCTG
Source organism: Sepioteuthis lessoniana (assembly GCA_963585895.1). Taxonomy (NCBI): domain Eukaryota; kingdom Metazoa; phylum Mollusca; class Cephalopoda; order Myopsida; family Loliginidae; genus Sepioteuthis; species Sepioteuthis lessoniana. The sequence goes on along the minus strand of OY757937.1, from coordinate 414,339 downwards.
AACTGCTCACTGGTAAAAGCAGTGCCATTGTCGGTTAGTATCTCTGTCGGTGGGGCCATGCTCAAGGAAGACACTCTCTACTTGACGGATGATGGTGGTTGCATCTTGCCGGTGTAGCAGCTGCCACACCACAAATCTAGATGGACTGCAATCGATGAGCGTCAAAAAATGCTTGCCATTATGGTGAGCTATGTCCATTACTAGCCTGATCCAATTGCTCTTCACGCTCAGCTTCTCTTTCTTCCAGCGAACAGGTGCTGGGTCGATCAACCAGCAGGTCTCGCAAGCTCTTACGATGGATCTCACGTCCTTCTTGGACACATGCGGATCAACTAATCTGGCGAAGTACAGGGTTCGGTTTACGTCTGGGTGTCCGCTTTGATAATGAACTTTAGCCACCTGGTCTGGGCCGAGTTGTCCTCCCACCGCAGCGTAGTTCGCAAGCGCTGGCTCTCCTCCTTCCTTTGACAGGACTGCATGAGTGCCACATCCACGGTCAGGTCGTATTCTCTGATGGTCTCAACCAGGTTGGCGAGCCGCCTCCGTATCAGCATCTCACTAGATGCCCTTGTAGTCAGTCGTGCTTTTCCACTCAAGGCATCGGTTACCCACTGATGCATGCACGCAGAGTCCGTAACAGTGTGTAGGACCCTGGCCTGCCACTGAAGCGCCAGGTTAACTCCCTTCAGAGTGGCATCAAGTTCGGCCAGGTTGATGTGTCTGGAATCATTCTCTGGCCGAAGCCAGCAGGTGTCTTTGACAATGAATTCATCAACTGCACGGGCAACTCCGAGGGTGAGTGAACTGGCATCCACCCAGACCATGAACTTGTTCCCATCAACGAACCAGTTCCCTCGCACAGGGTCGTCATGAGTCACCCTGGACACAGTTTCCGTCAGCATGCTCCGTAGGGCAGCATCGCGCACCTCATAGTCCCACCCTGACGATATGGATGCTGCATGTCGTTTTATGGCTGCCACCGCCACCCTGAGTAAACCACACACGGGGAAGTGGCCCACTAGCTTTCTGCAAACAGAAAAAACGCTCTGACACATGACGTTGGACTGAACTCTCCCCCAGACGTCACCACCTCTCCTTCAGTGGAGTCACTCCTTGCAACTGCTTACACGCAAGCCAAGCACTTTTGCCCCATCCCGCAGACACTCTGGCTCCTTGCACGTCAGCCCGAAGCTCTCGAAGTGTTCTTTGACCGCCTGGGCAGACAGGATGCCCTCATTCACAAAGATGTCGTCGATGTAGGACAATGTTGCCTGTTGCACGGCCTCATCTTGTTGCCGGATCACACTCATGATCACCGTCATAATGCTCGGGGCCACGTTGAGACCGAACCCTAGCCTGGTCAGATAATAGCGAGTTCCCTTGATTTCAACAGTCTGGAATGGCCATAGCGATTTTTCAATGCATATTTGCAGGTAGGCTCTGCACAGGTACAAAATTGCCACGTCCGATCCGATGCCGCCACTCCCTCAGTTTGTGTGCACAAATGTCAGCCCCTGCTCTGTATGGGTCGATGTGTTCGTTAAGTTCACGGTAGTCCATGACGGGTCGTACCTTTTGCTTGTTCTCTTGCAGGACGGCCATTAGGGGGATCATCCCTCTTGGGGGCCTGAGCTCATCCTCTTGGTATGGATGTAGCCTGCAGTTCTTCCTCGTACTGCTCTCTGAGCCACGTAGGAGGGGGATACTCCAATAGCCTGTTCCGCAAGGATATTGGTGGCTGATTGCCCAACCACTTCCACGACGCCGTCCACGCATTTGTGTCCCTGTTGTATTCCACGTGAAAGGCAGGCTTGTCAAGGGTGATTGCAGCGCAAACGTGTTTCTCACATTGGGAAAATCTTATATTGCCAGTGCCATTCACAGTGATTCCACCCAGTTGCGTAATTGAGTCCATCCCGAGGAGTAGGTCATAACCGAGCAGCTCCCTGTCCACAACTAGGGTTCGTACCGCTACTGGGGGCACCTCGCCGACTAGCGCTGCGTCTTCCTCCCCTTGCCCGTTTTCCAGACAATTCTGTGCTATGTGGCCAGGCTTGTCACAACGGTAGCAGCGTATTCATGTCCATGCTCTTTGGTCAGGTGTGTCCTTAGTACTGCTCCAGCTTCGGCAGGCCTTAGAGAAGTGGATGGGTCCACCACATCTGTGACCCTCTGTTGTCAGTTCGGGTGCTTCCAGAGCCGCCAAGACCAGTTCCGTGTTGTCTTTTAAGATGTTCTAGGTTCTGGCCAGCAATTCATCCAGCCCAAGCTCATTGAGCCTCGAAGATGCTCGCAGTAGCCGACTGGTGTCGTCCGAGAGACCCGCCAGAAAGGCGCATTCCAGTATGCAGTTGTTCACGCCACCGAACGGTGCAGCCAGCCTTCTCAGATCGGCCAGGTAGACGTCCATTGTCTCACCCGGCTCAAGCTGTTGCTTGGTAAACCGTCTCCAGGCGACGAAGAGGTCTGCATCAAAGGCCTTATACAGCGCCTACTTGATCTCTTCCAGGCCTGCGTCATCCCCAAGTTGCTGGTACACAGCGTAAGCTCCCTTTGTGAGCCTCAGTGGGATGACCAGCGCGGGCTCCTTTATTTTGCACTGCTGACAAACACGTTCGGCCTTCTCAAACCACTCGACCACAGATGGGCCAGTGGGAGAACCGTCGAATTCCAGGATCAACTTTAGGTTGAATCTGTCCATGACGCTGAAATAGCTTGAGTTAAAAAAAGCAAATCCAACAAGCAGCAATGATCTCCACCGATTCTCGTTTTTCTTCCTTAAAGCAACCCGCTTTCATCAAGTCGGAGACCACCTCATTTGCATACGAGCAGTGATAATTTGCATGACTTTGTGAGATCAGATGGTTATAAAAAGTTGCGGGCGCCATCTTGAATTTCTTTGTTTCTCGGCCTGACTCTGAATGATGCACACGCAAGGTTGCTTAAAAGGTAAGGGCCCCCCCCCCAATTTTCACCACAAAGGTTGTATCTCACTTCCTCAAGGAAAGGCAACTTTGAAATTAACAAGAACTATAGAGGTAGGATTTTTACTGTTATAGTTGATACCCTGCTTCTCAGTCCAACTTGAAGTTCAAAAAAAAAAAAAAAAGGAAAAATCAGGACTGTTTTTGGATAAATTGATCCACAACTCAGATTCTTTTTCAAATCATTGAATGAATGGAGGTAAAAACATCAAGATTTCATAACGAGAGTAAATATTTCTTGTATATGGTTTTCCCAAAGAAATTAAAGGCCATGGTTTATTCACCTTTCTTTAACATTGTTGCTGGAATCTTGAAAGGAGGCATTCTGTTTGCATTTCACATAATTCCAATTATTCTCCCTCCAGTAAATAGTAGGGCAGACTGTGCTCTTGTAAGGCAACTGATCTGTGAGGAAGAAATCTGAATTTAAACCAGACTTAAAAATTGGCCTTGTGTTGTATCCTGTTCAAGCAGAGTGCAAGGTAAATATATTTGCATCATTTCTATTAATAATTTGCCAAGATTATGTAGCATGAACATCAATAGATCTAATGAAAGAAAATGGCTTCACTCTTAAAAAAAGAGGGAGGAGAGCAAACAGTATCCCAGAGAAACTATTACTGACACAAACTACATAGATGATCTATTGCTTTTTGCTTGCATAGCCTAGAATAAGCAGCAAGAGGTATGCACACTCAGATAAAGTTCAGGTGTTTTTATTAAATAGCAAGCCTCTTCATATACCCTGGTAGCAATATCTCATCTATTAAAAGTAACTTGCCCAGTCAGCTCGGGCTGTAGGATACACTGACTGCTTCTCTGCAGAGAGGTTAGAGCCAACGTGTGTCCTGGATATGACACTAAACAATCTAATGGTGAGGTTTCAGTAATGCTAGAGCTTTGGAGAATGTGGAGTACCCCTTTATTGCCATTGCTCCCAGGTCCACTCTGACCCAGAAGGGTAGCACCTGATAAGGGTCCAATCTATGGGTTAAATAGAACTAAACCATGGTTGGAGTTTACTGGGGTTTTTTTTGCATTTAAACTGCATACTTATGCTAAACTGAATTGCTCAAAATAGAACTGTTTTGACATCTAAACTGTGTATTTATGCTAAACTGAATTATTTGAAATAAAACTGTTTTAACATTAACTCTGTGTATTCCCTAGTCGGCTGGGGCTGTAGAATATGCCAACTGCACTTCTGCAGAGGGGTAAGCCCCCCCCATCCCAATGAGTGTCCTGGATATAACACTAAAGAATCTGATGGTGAGGCTCCAGTGATGCTAGAACTTTGGGGAATGTGGAGCACCCCTTCATTGCCATTGCTTCTAGGTCCATTCTGGCCCGGAATGGTAGCACCTGATAGGGCCCTATCTATGGGTTAAATAGAACTAACGGCATACTTAGGCTAAACTGAATTGTTTGAAATGGAACTATTTTTGACATTGAAAATGTACTTACACTGATTTGTTTAATATAGAACTGTTTGACTAAAAAATAAACTGTGTACTTATGCTAAACTGAATTATTTGAAATGGAACTGTTTTTTAACATTTAACTGTGTGTAAACAAAATCTGTACTTATACTAAACTGAATAGCTCGAGATAGAAATGTTTTTCACAATTAAACTGTACTTACATTTAAACTGCGTACTTATACTAAACTGAATTGTTTGAAATAGAACTATTTTCATAAAAATGGATTTGGCGTTAAATAACCTAAAAAAGTTGATATGCCATAAAACCCAACTAAAAGTAATGTTAACATATGCATAGGTAAAGCATAGATTGTTATTGACAGGTTATCAATCATATGGAAATCTGATCTGATAAAATGGGAATTCTTCCATGGAAACTATCCAAAGATGCTGTGAACTGTTTTGAATGAAACCTGGAAGAAGCACTCCCACTAAACAGCAGCTGTATTAGCCTATGGACTCCTACACATAGACATACCAGTATTGGCTGAACAGAAAAAAACTTACATTAACCAGCTCTGTGCCTTCTAGAGGACCTACCTAAGGTGATGGTCAATAGGGACAGATGACAAGAGAGTCAAGGCCCTGATGATAACTGAGAAGTTAGGATTAGAATATTTTCTATGTGTTACCATAAAGAGTTAAAAATAATACATTGGAGAAAAGTCATTTCCTGTCTGATTTTTAACTTAATCATGTGGTGTTGATGTTCTTGTTCTCCCACTAAATAAAATTTTTTAAAAAATTATTCACAATAAGAATAAATTCTATAAATAGGATTTGACTTACCAGAACGAATAATAGTTTGTAAGATTTTCTTTTTGCTATGACTAAAAATCAAAATGTGTGATTGTGATAATCTGCTGTGTCTTGATTTTTTTTTTTTTATAATCATTCATGCATTAACTGAGTAATCTACAAAAGTCGTTGATTATTTTTTAACCCAACAATATCAATAAAAACATGAATACAGATTATCATGCACAAATTTAATAATAACAAAAACTCCAAATGCCAATTAATGCTAGACTTATTTATTTAATTTAAATAAAACAAAATCTATACACAAACTGCATGTAGGTGTTAATATATTTTTTCTTTTCAGTGATGATTTCTGCCAACTGCCAATTTATTTTTTTTAATCAACAATTAGTACTTTCAATGCCATAGAGAGTTACAGTAGCAGCACTATTAGTAGTTAGAAAAGTAAAGAACATTCCTTGCTTGGATAGTGATCATTGACTCCGCTCTAGCAGTAGTGGCAGCAGCTACTGAAATGGTAGTGATGATGATGATCATTGCTGTTGGTCAAGTTGTAAGTGCAAGTGGCCCGCATGTTATTTACAACGAGGCTAGCAGCAACAAGCGTCAATCACATTTCCAACGATTGTTTTGGACACAGAAAACAGCACCAACATGTGATGGTCGCACTTGGCAGTCATAGCAAAAAAGACAACTGAAGCCCAAACACTACAAGCACAATTTTAGATTTCAAAACAAAATAATCAGGTCAACATTTTTTTTTATCTATGTTTAGCCACTGATTTTTTTTTTTTTTTTTTTTTCCTCTAGATATTTTGTAAATTTTATTGTTTTAGAGAATAAAGAAAACAATTTTAAAATGACAATTTGTTCATCATTCATTTGCCATTTGTGGTTGCTTTTATATTGACAAAAGCTTAGAAATAGAAGGCACATTTATAGACCTTAAAACTGAATGCATTGCAGGTCGGTGGAGCATTTTCATGTCTTGTTCAGTTTTGCACAGAAGCAGCACCAATATTTGTTGAAACGTGGAATAAATAATCCAAAAAGCTTATATAAAAAAGGGGAATAGAATAGTTGTAAAATATTTAGAAATATGTTCTTCTTCCACTTCAAAAGTGTTTTAAAGGTTTTGAATTGGAGAAACAAGAAATTGCCACAAAATAAAATTGATCTTGTTATTTACAACAGTGGAAGAAGCAGTTTTTGGTGGTGGAAGAAGTTGTTTTTTTTTTTTTAATATATAATTGTTATATACATCTAAAAGCAAAATGTTTTTAACGAAAGAGATTCCAAAAATGTTGCATGAAACTTAAGGTTGTATTGAAGAATTGGAAGGAGAAAGTGCACTTCTGAAGTTTTGAGTTTCTTTTAGAATTTTGAAAGTAGATTTTTGTGCCTGAAATTTGGTACAATGGGGAGTGGTTGCATGCTGCCTTCATTGTGGAAAGACAACTGATTTAAGAAGTTTTAGAAATTTCTTTTTACCTCTTCTTATTTCATTCTAATAAAACATTAGCATTAATTATTATTATTATTATTAAGAAAATTTCTCAAAGACCTTCTTGTTTTGATTTGTATATTATTATTATCAGTTTGGGTTGTAGTAACAGTCAAAACACTTCATAAGGAGAGTTAGGGATACTGACTAGCAGACCCCCAAAGATCACCTAGTGTAAGAAACTGCAAAATCAATACAAAATGACAAAGCGTGTTTTGTCATCATCTAGATTATAAGGAGTTGCGATATTAGGGAAGAGTTAAGTTGGAAGTGGGGTGAAAGAGGTAGCATCTAGGAAACTTTTAAGTAACACAGAGATCTAAATCTTAGAATTAAAGGAAAAAATTGAGGCTTGTATATTTTGAAGTAACAAAAAAAAAAAAATATCCTAATCAATTAAGATGACCACATCAGGTTAAATGGAAAAAAAAAGAAACCTGTGTAGAAAGCAAAAAAAAAAAGAAAGAAAGATCATCTCAGTTGCGTCCGCAGTTAGGGCACAAAATGTCCCCTTCATTCATTAGAAATCCCTTGCCAACCATGGTTGTCTTGCACTTATAACAGTTGAAGCAGTCACTGTGCCAGTGACGCTCTTCAAAAGAGATGAACTTGGTACCACCAAAACCTGTGAAAAGAAAAACGTTTTAAGGAGAATCCAGAGAAATTAATAACTTTAATGCACAAGATGAATTAGCAGTTTAGATTTTAAAATGTTACATTACATTTTATTATTTTTTTCAAATACTCACATGGTTTGGTTTATTGTGGAGTACATCAAATAACTTAATCCTTTTGCCAGCAGTGTGACATTTGTGTTGCCTATAATGCACAGGCAGATCAACAATTTTGTTGCTTTGCTGTAGTTCAATGTAAAATATTTTCCTATTGGCTGCTCGTTGACCAATTCAATGTTAATATTATTAGGGGGTCCCACTGTGATGTAGGATTGAGTAAAGGCTGTTTGACAAAACTATAATTAAGAGTGAGTGCTTTTCATGTTATTCTAATATGACACACACAATTGCTGATCAAATTATCAGGTTTTGTTTTTTGATATATGATTAATTGACTTGTTTGAACATAACTTCTATTTTGAAAATTTCAGGAAATAATTCACCCACTTTACAAGGATTTTAAAAAATTATCTGCCTGCCAAAAGGTTAAGGTTGACTTTATATAAAGAAGAGACAAAAATACTTGTACAATTTTTTTTATACAATCATATCTTGTAGAGTTATGGTGTTTCTAGAACGATCTATAAAATATCAGAAAGCTTTGAAGTTTCATTGTTTAAACTTGCTGGAATTTCCAGTTGAGATGAAAACCTAAATAATTACAGTCAGTTGTGTATTTTTCTTAGGCAGATTCTCATAATAGTAGATTTAGACAGTTGGCTAAATGAATTAACACTGGTAGTAATGAAGAAAGCCTCTTCATTTTTTATCAACCAAGCTATCAGGAAATGCATTTTAACTTGGTTTTGATATCAAGAGATAATTAAAAGCAATTTAAAAATCAACCTAAAGAACATTTTACTAATTTCTATTGCTGGATATTTTTATCTTATTTACTGTTGTATATACTCAAGTATCATCTGATGCTATCTGGGATTATTTGTTGATTTTTGCAGCTGGAAATTATAGGCCTGCTAATTACAAACTTTGTATTGTGTGCACCCCCCCCCCATATCAGGTGAAAATTTTCGGTCTCAGAAAGTTACATGATACACAATTATGTACAGTATGTCTATTATGAAAGTCTTTGTGTAGGAAACATTCAAATGTTGGTAATTAATTTAAAGATTAATCATTTTTCCTGAATGACTGAAGGTGACTTACCCATGATGGGTTTTGTGCAGATGCAGCACTTCTTGGCAAACAAGTCACCATAGCAATTGGCACAGAAAGGTTTATCTTCACGGGAAGTAAACTTCTCTCCAGCAAGGTTTTTTCCACACTTGCTACAAGTGAAGCACTCACGATGCCAAGGGATGTCCTTGTATGCGACGCCACCTTTAGTTAGGACCTGTAAACAATGGTTGAAAAGTCACAAATTAAAAAATGTCTTAAAAAAAATGTTTGCCATTTAGAAAAAAAATCTTTTTTATACAAGGGTGAAGTAACCCCCTCCCCCCCAAAAAACCAATGTTGACTGGCAGAATAATCTTCCTTCCTTCTTCTCTCTTTCTTCGCTTTATCTGTCTGTCTTGCTACTTGGACAACCTGCCTGATCTGCCAAAATTTTTTTCCATTTATTCAGGCCAAAGCCTATCCATCTGGACATAATAGCTGAACCAATCAACAGAAGGGTGGAAAAGAACGGATGCTCTCTTACCGTCCTTTAAGTTTGTTTCTGGTTCAATTCTGAGTCTCTCTCTGACAGATGACGCAGTGCAACCTTTATCCTTTTTCGTCGTGAGTTAGCATGACAGCTGCTAGATTTTCCTCTTGATCACACATAATGTAGGGCAGGGGTGGCCTTTTGGTCTGTGTGCTCCTTCAAAGCAGGACGTGCACCACAGTCTCTGTCTCTGAATTGTCCAACAAGCTAGTGGTTACATTTTCGGGGGGGGGGGGGGCACTGGTGCCATCCATTAATAGCTTGTCACCAGATGACTCGCTCATCACTTTTATTGATTGTTGAATGGCCTGTCTCCAAAACAAGGCAGAGATTGCGTATGTGATATTGGATTCCATCGACCAGGACAGATTGCTGACTAACCACAACAGTCACTCACCCACGCTTGAATCTGATGGTACATCAATTGCCAGGGATTTCATGCAGACAGGATCCCCCACAGCATATGGCCTGCAAACGTCCTCATCTTGAGGTGACTGCATGACATTAATTCCCTTTGCCTGAACCCTGTATGTGTAGATGGCATTAGTGGGTGCAGTTACCGGGGACATGCCATCCTTCAGTGTAACATTGAATCAGTATGTTGCCTCCGCAATGGTGCTCTGCTTCCTACCAGCAATCCTCTTGATGCGGTGAGTTTTTTCATGATATTTGATGGTACATGCGCGCATCACAGCTGTAGTCAGAACACCCCCATTCACACAGAAACTGCTTTACTTGCTAGCTGCAGAAGGCGGTGTTGTTGTTCGCCAAAATTTCTTCCTGTGCACCTCGTTTGTAAAAGATGGATGATAGCTGTCGAAGAATGCTTGCCGAGTCTTGCTATGCCAGTGGTCGCCAAATTGCAAAACAAGTGGGTCCACATTTGATGTGGGTAAGAAAGTGGTTGATATCCATTCCCACCCTTTGCCATGTATCACTTGCTTCTAGTTGTCCTTTTTGCCATCATATTGGTGCTGGGTCAATCAACTGACACATCTCACAGTTTTTGACAACTAGTTTAATTTCTGTCTTGGCTACTGCTGAGTCAATGCGTCTCACAAAATACAATATCCTCTGTATGTGGATGTCTTTAGGTTTAACCACCAGGCTCGGCACACACCTTCATAGCAACATACCACTTGTGGGGCACTCATGTCACCTGGTCAGCAAGGTTGCAGGGTTATGCTGGCTGTCAGATCATACTCTGAGGCTAGACTTGCTGCGTATTCTTGCTTTACCAGTCAGCATGTCGGACATAAAGAGAGTTGGTGGGCAGGTGCAAACTCTTTGCCTGCCACTGAAGTGCTAGGTTGACACCTTTCACCACAGCGTTCAACTCAGCAAAGTTAATGTGCCAGACATTGTTTGCGGGCCGCAACCAACACACATCTTTCAACACGGCCCCGTCCTTCTCCAACAGGACTCCCAACGCCAATGAACTAGCATCAACCTATACATTAATTTATTCCTCATTGTTGCACCACTCTCCTCAGGTGGGGTCCTCATGTGTCGCTCTCTCAACACTTTCTGCACTCATTTGGGTGAGGAGGACATCAATTTTTTGATCGTCTCATCCTGAGGTTACTGCATCCACCCTGTGTTTTATTACCTCCACTGCTGCATGAAACCAGCCACACACAGGCAGGTGCCTCACAAGTTTTCTGCACAAGGAAAAACAGTCTGTGAGAATATCAGGAATGCCTGGAACCACACTTCCTCGTTTCCATCACAGGGTGCCTTCCTACCCCCTGATGTCTAGGTCCAGTATGGGTGCTTTGTCTTCAAGCCACTCTGGATACTTGTATTCCAGGCCAAACTGTGTTCATTTTGCTCAGATGTGCAATGCTGGACTGACATCAAGATATGCCAATGTTGCCTTTTTGATCATATCCTCTTGTGACAACACAGCACTGACGATGGCCTTCATGTTTTGTGGTGTGACATTCAAGCCAAAACCCAGTCTGGTCAGACAGTACCTTTTGCCACAAAACACCACTGTCTGAAATGGCCATTACAACCGGCTCCATCAGTTCTGCTTCATCCCTGATGATGGCCCATATATGTTCAAGTAATTTGCTCAATCGGCATTGCCTTGATGATTGTGGACATGTTCAATAGTTGTTTTACCCAAGCCGGGAGTCCGGTTATGAACGCGTATACAAAAGTCCGTTCAAGTAATCCTCCAAACAGAACCGCCAGCTTCTTTAGTGCTGCAAAGAAGACATCCCACTGTTTTGCCTGTCATTAAATGTCTGGGTAGTAAAGCGTTTGTACATTGTGCAAGGGTCCATCACAGCCCTTGGTCAGCCCAACATTGGCCTTTTCATTGTCACTTAACTGCTGGTAAACATCCAGAGTGCCTCCTATGAGTCACAGAGGAATGACTAGCTCGACCGGCTTGACCCCACATAAGCAACAAGTCAGCTCCACCCACTTGATCCAGTCCACCACAGAAATGGAGCTGTCAAACTTGGGGATGAGTTTGAGGTTGAACTTGGCGTCTGTCGCTATGTGTCGATGATGTTAATATTCCACGACCTCTGGTAACTCTTTTGTCCTTTTTACAAAAAAATCAAGTCCGGCGCTCACTAGCAGAGTAATCTTTCTCTTTCTCCTCTCTCTTCTTCCACTTCTCCTTCCTTTCTTTGCTTCGTCTGTCTTACAGATGACACAAGGCGTGACCCTTATCTTCTTTTGTTGCGGGTTAGCATGATTTCTGCTAAAAAGGGTGAGCTAAAACGTTTGTGAGCTGACAAAGGTACCCTTAGGGAATGCGACCAAATAAGATTTATTTTTCAACGTAGTCTCCCTTGTGATCCACATCTTCCATCAGTGTTGCAGTGCTTAGATCCCACTGGTCAAAATAGTCTTTAACAGCAGATGTGATGTCAGCCTATGAACTTTTCAGCCCACGCTTCTAGAAATTAGGACAGAAATCTTATTTGTAATTAGATTTTCTTTGTTTTAGAAAATTGGAAGAGCAAATATCTCATCTTTCATCAAGTAAATCCGTTTTACATTAAAAGAAAATAATACTGAGTGAAAATCAGGGGTAATACTTTTTTTACAAGAATAAAACATTTTGGGATGAATTCATCAGATTGCAACATAAAATAGAACAATTAAGCCGACCATAATTGTAACTGATCCCAAGCAAAGAAATATTGCATAATGTCTGTAAATTATCCAACACCTCCTCCTCCAGAAGTAGAATATGATAAAAGGTTGATTTTAAAGTTTAAAAGGTTTGAATTTAGCGTTTTCCTTCTCCTAGACCAGTTGCCAGATCAAGGTTAAAGAGCCCAGTCTACTCTACTATTTACCCATAGCTGGAGGAAGAATAATTGGATATATACCTTTCACAAAGATTATTAGCACAATGTGAAATGCAATCAGTAGAGCCGGGATTTGAACTCTGGTTGCTTTGTTCATTTCTTAAGATGATAACAACCGGCTCCATCTAAAATAGACAACTAGCTGAAAACTTTTCCTGACCTGAAACCAATGTTGTGACCTTTTCCCAATTACTTCTTTGCATTCATGAGCAGTGGCCAGTGGTCAGGTGGTGATGACAGTTATTAAATTACTCAATTATTTGATAACCTTTTTGGTTTGAATAGTTTTCCTTCTCCTAGACTGGTTGCCATACCAAGTTTAAAGAGCTCAGTCTGTTCTACTGTTTACTCATGACTGCAGGGAAAATCATTGGCTTCATACCTTTTCCAAGGGCATTAACACTATGTGAAATGCAATCAGTCTCATTAAGGATTAGAGCTCAAGTTCCTGTGTTCATTTCTAATGACAATAACCATTCCAAGTGCTTCTATATTAAAATAGATAACGTTTGAAAGTGCTAGTTGCTATTTTCATTTTCAGTAAACTCTAATGATTATTGTTGTCCTATCTTATAAGCAAAATATATTCCTCCAATTCTTTTTTTTCTTTTCCTGCTATATAAAGAAATCCACATTTGCCTAATTTTTGTCTGCATCTTTCAATTGGACAAAATTATTTATAGAAATGAGTATTTCCAATTGAGAAATACAATACATTTTTGAATTTGAAGGACAAGAAATTTCATTTGTTTCTGATTAAGTGTTGTGGATTTTTGAAAGACCAGCAAAAGGGAAAAGAACATGGTTTGTTGTTACTTGCTCCTGTGATGATAAATTTATGTAACAGTATTTGAAATCCTCTTTTCTTTCACTTTTCTCTTTAACACCTAATTTGTCCTTTGCTGATACATGAAAAAAATTTAAGTAGTGAAATGAAAGTGTAAAAGGTTTTAGAATAAACTTAAATTTCTGAAATGAGAATTTATCATTATTAAAAATTAATCTAGCTGAACTGGAGGTACTTGTGGTGTAATGGCTATTGTTATAGGAAGTGAACTCAGCTACTTGAGTTCAAATCCCGGACAAGGCTGTCTGCATTTCACATTGCCCTAATATCTTTGGGAAAGGTATGAATCCAACTATTCTCCTTCCGTGGGTAAATTGTACAGCAAACTGAGCTCTTTAACTATGATATGGCAACTAGGCTAGGTAAAAGGAAACTGATATTAAAACAGACCTGGTGTGGGATGGGCTCTGCCAGACTATCTCTGCTCAAGACACTAGATATGTAGTGCTTCCATGACCCCCCCCCAGGTTATAGGATAAGTCATTTCTTGTCTGAACTAATGGCCTCATCTTGTATTTGGTTGTCATATTTGATAAATTTTCTTTGAATATATCAATACTGTTCACATTTTCAGGTGATATTCTTATAGATTTATCTTTGTGGTATCAGTTTTGCCTTTTCTAGAGAATGAGATTCACTGTCTGACTCATGACCACAACCCCCAGGTTAAATTAGATTCCCTTAACCATCAATGCACACAGTCATTGTCATATCAAACAGCAGAATAAAGAAGCTACTCCATCACCTAGATTGATGCGTTTCGTTCAACATTTTCAAAAGGTTATCAAATATCTGATAGAACCTGGGGAATATGATGGCCAAAATATTGTGTATAAAGATACTAGTCCAAATCGATCAGTAGAGAAGAATTTTTTGACATTTTCAATACATTTTACCATGCTATCTTATATCTCCAAATTCTCTAAAGAATAAGGCAAATATAGATAAAAAAAACAACAACAAAAGGTAAGGGAAATATTGAAACTTTTTGTTGCCATCGGTACAGGTTAAAAGCATGGTAGGGTAACCCAAAGCTAAACATTTTTAGACATTGTTTTTCTGGTGCAGGTATCATTTGGGAAGAACATAAAAAGTTCTGGTTAACAAGCCAAAGCCTAGCTCGTTTACCAAAATGCTGTTATCATTGGGGAATAATAAAGTTCCCCAATGATACCTGCATTGGGAAAATAAGGTCTTTAAAAAAAGTTTGACTTCCTGTCACCCTTACTACACTTTTAACCTGGACTATTTGGGTCGTTCAAAAAGTTCTAAGCTCCACCTAGAAAGAAGAGCTTTAGCTGAACATGTTTTGTTTTGGCAATACACTACTACTTGTAATGCTAGAAAAACTAATTTAGATTTGCCTTAATTTCTGTGCAGGTGATGCCCATACAAAGGTGAGATGTATGTGACAAATCTAAAACAGAGACCAGGGCAGTCATAAAGTATCTATAAAAGAAAGGTATGATACCCAAGAAAATCTTAGCGGACAAAGTACAGATACTTGCTGAGGAATTCCCTTCCTATGAAACAGTGAAGAGGTGGGCGGTGGAATTTAAGTGTGGCACAGAAGATGATCCTCGGTCAGGTCAATCAAAAACCTCAACCACTGATGAATAAGTTGATGCTATTCACATATGCTTGGACATTTTACTGTCCAGCAGATTGCTAAGTCCATTAGCATTAATTCTGGTTCAGTCCATACTGTTTTAACTGACAAGAATGTACAGGATGGGTCCCAAAAATGCTGAAGCTAGAGTACAAGCTGAAAAAGGTTGACATTTCTAAGATGTTCCTGATTCACTTTCTGGTTGTAAGAATTTCTGCCATAGATTAGTAACTCAAGATGAAATATGAGTTCTCCACTTCAAACCAGAATCAAAGATTCAAAGCATACAGTGGAAACACCCTGGTTCTCCACCCCGTTGGCCAGATGATGGCTGCTGTTGTTTTGGATTTTAATTGTGTAATCATGATAGATTACCTGGAAAACGGAAAACTATTAATGGATAGTTCTGTGCATCAGAATTAATATAACTAAAAGCAATCAAGTCAAAATGCTACGAGCAAGTGTGCTCTTGCTTCAGGATAATGCACCTCTTCACACTGCTCGGGTTGCGGTAGCTTACTCACCAGACTTAGTTTCATTGGACTTCTTCCTAAACCCAAATCAGCATGGTTGCCATTTTGGAAACAACAATCAGGAGGAGTTTTTGAAGGACCAAGATGCTGTCTTTTTCCTTAATGAGATTGCAATGCTTGAGCATCATTCGACCATGTGCACTGATGTCAAGGAAGATGATAGTAAAAAAACTGTTTCTCTGACCCCTTTTGGATAAGGTTAAGAACTTTTTGAACAATCCTTGAATATATAATAAATGGCAAATGAGTATCTGCGAAACAATTTCATTCGATCCTCTCTCTCTCTAGATGCACACTGACATTCAATATACTTACTCCGTTGCATTTTGCACATCTTTGTGCATACTTATTCTCGAAACAAGGGATGCAGACAACTTCATCACCTCGAGGAATGAAGCTCTTGTTTTTGATAGGTTGCTTGCAGACATTACAAATAAAACACTCTTCATGCCACTGTGTGCCTTTGTATTCAAATTTTTTCATGCCTGAAAAGAAAGTAATCAAAGCCACACAAGACTTTTTCTCAACAAGAAATACACCAAAGAAACATGGGATGTTTGTTTACCAATTAACTAGCTATTATTTAATTGTATGACACATTTCAGTTGTGACAAATGCTTTGTAATCAAACAAACAAATGAATAAATAGAAATCTTTAAAACTTTGTATATCACTTGTATGTCAGATGTTTTGTTACATTCTGTAAAGCTTGCTTCAAACATACTGAATAATAGCTTTTATAAGATAATAAAATCTTTATTACTATTTTTGCTATTGACATGTTTTATTAGGTCAAATGATGGTATATTTGGTAAACTTTCAAAAAAATAAAAATAAATAAAAATTAAAAAAAAAATGGCCAAATGAAACATTGTTTTCAATAGAGTTTTCTTTAAAAACTAATCTGAAATGTATTTCAGCATCTTAGCACAAATGGAAAAAAAGCAATACTAAGACTTTAAATATAATAAGGTTTTTAAAAATAATGTTTAGAAGATCATTAACTTTTTTTTTAAATCATAAATGCAAAATAAAATTTCTTTTGAATGACAATAAACAAAGAATTTTGCAGATTTTACAAGCAGTTACTCAAATTGATTTCTATTTGATTTTAGAGGTACATTTCATTGACTCTAAACAAGTTTCCATTAAGCAAATATACAAATGAAGATATTAAAAAGATATCCAGATGTAAATAAAAAAACCCCCAAAAGATACAGTCAATATTTGCGATTACAATAAATGAAATGAAGTAATTTTATTATGAGATAGACTTGAGTGAATAATTCAAAAAATGTTTATACATGCCTCCTTTGAATGGCTTCTTGCAACCATCACATCTGGCAGCAAATAATTCATCATGGCAATCAGAACAGAAAATCTCATTGTCCTTGTGGGCAAATGGTTGATTCACCAAAGACTTCTGACACTCACAACATTTGAAGCAAAATTCATGCCAATGTTTATCCTTGTAGGACAAGTCCTAAAAGACAACAACAAAAAAAAAAAAAAAACAGAAATTTTGTCAACTGCATACAGATATGGCATACATTATCATACAGACAAAAAAGATAGCAGAAAATTAAGAAATTTTATAGTATATATATTGGGTAACTTAAAAATTCTGTATTTGTCATCAGATGAAATTAGAAGCATTTACTTTTAGCTAACATCATTAAAAAAGATTAGCAAAATTACTGGCATATTATGCTTTTGATTTTAAGAAAAAAAATGTATCTAAAATTGGAAGAAAAGATTGATGCAACTCCTGGATATGATGGAATGTGTCCAATAAGGAATGCAAACATTTGGCCATGTTGTTCAATTTGGGTTGATAGCAATCAAATGAAGAATAAATCTAATCAAACCTAAAAATAATTAATATTGTACAACACAAGAGATACCAACATATTCAAATTATCCAAATAAAGCATTGAAAATTATTTGTACCAGTGTAAGTTATGTTAGTCACTTAGATGCATAGCTTCCAAATGAATCAAGCCAAAAAAAATATTATTGGGCTATATTTGCTACTTAAATGTAATGAAAACATTTTTTTTAATGAATGGAGAGTAAGATACTTTACTACAACAAGGGGGTAAATGAAATGAAATGCCAGGTGGCAGTGTATATATGGTAGGATTAGAAGAGAGGGCTCCTATTGTGAGTTCAAGTGGCTGATTTGAACAAGTATTATTAAACTTATTGAAAGCAACAAGTGATGAAAATATTTAAAATTAGTTAAGAGAAAGGTTGTAATATACAACCAAGTAAACATGACAGTCATTTTTTTTTTCAGTCATCTTCTATATTCAGCAGATACTATACTTTCTGATTTATACTTATTCTGGTCTGACATAATTTTCTTAATTAAATTTTCTTTGTTGAGAAAAATAAAGAAATTGATGGAAGATGGAATCAAAAAGAAGGCAAAGGATATATCATTCAATAAAGTTCATGACAACAAAAAATTGTCTGATTTTTACTTAATAAACTAAACATTTTTGGTCACCTAGCATTAAAAAATATTTTTCTAGCATATTCCTACTATATAATAATTACAATAGAAAAAAAAAAAAAAATTTATTTAAAAAAAAAAAAGAAGCAACATTAAAGCTTAAGTGAGGGTTTATTTTCATTCAATGATAAATGATTGAGAAAAACATGACTTTATGGTAAGCAGAACTTTTTGGGAAATTTTTACAGAATAAAATATTTTGGGATGAAGAGGAAACTAAATGGCATAAGTTTAAAAGATAAGTACAGAGTTGGCCAATAGTGATAGGTCAATCAATAAACAATATAAAATGAGAAAAAATCCAATTAATGAGGTTTTTGTATTGTGTGATCACCTTATTACTTCTGCCCCATTCTTTGCAATATAAAATTGCGTTTGATGTTAACACTCTTTAGTTGTAAATAAGAATTTTTATTAAATTTGGATTTTACATGAATATAAAATATAATATATATATATATATATAGCTTTAAGTAGAGAATACATACAAGTTCTTGGGGGGAAAAAAAGGACCTTTCTTTTGGTCATGTCTCATCAGAGAACTTTGTGACAAAGGCAAGCAAAGTAGAGGAATAAACAAGAGGTAGTTGATGACTAAGTGAAGAAAAAAAAAAGAAAATAGTTCTTTTTCTTTTAGAACTTTTAATCAATGCTCTACTATTGCTTTAAGTAAAGTGTGCTCAATATCATTGATATAGCATAGATATAGAGTGAACACAGCTTGGTGTCAGTTTTTTGTTGATGCAATCTGATGATCACGTAACTAAGAAACCTATTGCTGTTGACTATGTCTATGCTATCCTAACTTCTATGTGTATGTGTGGAAATTTGTTTTTATATTACGTAAAGGTGTAGACAATAATATATTCTATAAGAAAGCAGATATATTTATAAATTATTGTGCGCAAGTAACTTTGCTTCTTATAATATAATGATACTCAAGTAACTTTACTTGCTATGTGGAGTATAAAATGTCCACATTCTGTCTGTCATCAACCATACTCAATGGCAAATAAACAAAGAAAATAGCATTAAAAAAATAATTAAAAATGGAACCAATGACAGCGATATTTTCTAACATTTTTAGCACATATTTCTGTAAGCGTCTACCTAAAGGTATCAGTCTGTTGTATGTGAGCAAACAAAGATAAAAAAGAAAAAGAAAATCTAGCCTTATTCTGGGAGGAGAGATGTGAATATAACTGGGTGCATTCACAACATATGTACAGCAAATGTTAATTGCAAAGATTTTGGAGTAACGCAAAAAAAAAAGAAAAAAAAAGAAGAAATCACAGAAATTTGCAAGTCACAAATAAGGATCTTATCAATCATTTTTAACTAGATATTTTGTTGAATGCCAAACAGTTTTCTGATTTATGTATATTGGTCTTCAGGTTCAAAATTACTTTTATATTGAATTAAACACAACTTCAACCAAGAAAAATATAATGCTAAGAAATTCTAAAAATAAAATGTCACATACATCAAAATTAAAACCTAAATAATATGAAAGCTAGAAACTATGAAATCAACATGTATTTGAATTTATACAATTTCACTTTTATTTCTGAAAGGAAAATAATTATAATCCAGAGGTGCAAGAGTAAATCAAAGCTTTTTAACACCGTATTTTTCAGATGCAAGTTTCATTAAGGAAAGAGAAAAATTTTGCTAAACAGGCCAAGTTTTGGCTAATTTAGGTCTAAAAATGTTTGGCTTTGGGTTACTCATACTATAACTGGACTACTAATCTTTCCAAGCAAACTAAAAATCTAATGAATAAAACCTTTAAGAAACAGTGGAATGAATAATGTAAGTTAAGATGAAGACAGTTGTCTTTTCTCATGAGATGGTATAAGGTAATAGAATACACTTGTAGACAAAATAAAAGTAAAAGTGATAATTTCCTCTTCATATCAGAACATCAAATGTAGTTTAACAAGTGTATTCAGCAAGATGTCTAAAAGTCAAGATTCTGTTTCATGCATTCATATCTTTATAGATAGATATAAAAAGGAAATCTGAAATGTTCATCGAACCGAAATTTCCTGATGTCAGAAAAAAAAAAAAAAAAAAGCTGAAAAGATTTCCTTGTCTGTCTTGTGCATTATTCTTCCCAGTCCCACTTATAGATGAACTGAGACACCTACAGATAAAAGGGATTTCCCATAAAAAAAGAAAAAGTGAAACATTTTTATGATAAAGCTAGAATTTATGCCAACTGGTATATTAGGAATTACTATTTGATTTATCTTCTTCAAGTTTTATATGATTTAAAAAATAATGTATAAATAATGAAGCAATTTTGCTGTTTCAAAATTCAAAAGATAATTTCAAATTTCAAATGAATTTAGTCTTTCTCATCCCTGTTTCTTTTGGCCTTTTAATTAAGAGAAAGGCCAGTTATTTTCACACATTTTTAATCAGATTAATATGAATTTTATTTATTTTTATTTGAATTGTTTTGTAATTCAAAGATTTTGGTCAATGTATTCTGTGATAATTAATTATTATTTATAAAAAATTCCCTTGAATGGAGCAGTTTTTAAAAGTAATAAATTTTTGAAATTTGTTTACTTAAAATTCTTCAGTCAATAGAATTTTTCTTTACATGAAGGTGGAAGCTGAAAGAATTTGTCTGGCTACAAAAGAAAATAAATTTGCAGAGAGAATGGAGGATACAATTTGTCAGAAATACTAGTGAACTGTAAGACAAGAGAAAGGTCATTATATTGTTATCTTTCCTTCTCTTAAATGGTTTACAGCCTGTATGATAAAAAATGGTATAGTGTAGTAGAAGGTGGGAAAAAAAAGTGGAATATAAAGATGTTCTCTAGTAGGTAGACCTGGCTGTAAAGAGCAAAAAGGGTGGGATTAGTAGACAGGTAGCTTCTTCCACTTGTGAAAGGCATCTGAGCTTTTTTAGCTCCACCTCTTGCTGCTGCGGTTGCTGCTTCTCATGTCAGCAACTCCAGTTTGACATTGCCAATTATGGTGGCCGAGTGAAACCAAGCAGAAAACAGAAAAAGAGTGGGCAAAGGATATAATGTATGAAGAAAATGTTGTGAATAAGCCTCCAACTATTTGAGCCGAGAGAAGAAGAAGAAAAAGAAGAAGAAAGTTTAGCAGAGTTTTCCAAGTTAGAAGAAAATTTTACTTCCTAAAACTATTTCTAATAACTTTTAGGTTTCATAAAGTTTTTCTAGAATTAACATTTGACTCTCTCTCTCAGACACACATACAACTGGTGATTATTTTTCAGGAGCTAAACTGTGTGTAAAACTTGTATGCAGGATTGGTAATTTCTTCATTTAAAACTGTCTGGTATTTCATTCTGTTATAGTTTGAAACATACAAACATATCCTCACATAAAAGAAAGAAAATAGAATGAGATCAAAAGAAGAAGAAAAAGTAATAAGAAGAAAATGTGGAGAAGTTAGAAACCTGATTGCTATGAACATTCCTGAATTTGTTAATTGATTCTTTTAGATCAGCATTTCTTAACTTTTTTACCCTTGTGAAACCCTTGAAATAATTTTCACGTCTCAGGAAACCCCTGCATGAAAAATATTATATAACAATATTAATATGCATAAGCCTATTTATTACCGTTTCTTGCAAAATCCCTATGTAACCTCTTGCAGGATCTTAGGGTTCTGGGGAACACTGGTTGAGAAATTCTGCTTTAGATTGTCAGAGTAAAAAAAATGTTATTTTAGATTTGAAAGAATTTCCTTTTGACAGATGTTATCCAACTATGAAGTTGGCCTAAATAAGAAAAGTGAAGATGAGGAAAAAGGAAAAAAAATTCATAAATGATTCTTCAAAAAAGCAAACTGTCAAAGAATTTTACCATTTTTTTAAATGAACATTTTTTCTTAGTAAATAATTAATTTCCAAGTCCACAAACTTTGACTTGATACTGAAGTTTTATTGACTTCTGTTCACAGTTGGAGAAAAAAAAAATCTGTAACTCACATTTAATTTATCATAACTACGTTGAGTTGTAGTTCTGCTAAGTGTATATTGCTTAGCATATGTTTTTAATAAGTAATCTTGTTTTTGTAAAAAGGAAATTGAATATTCTACAAACAAAAACATACATCTAGACAGTTGAGTAATGTACAAGAGTTATAAATCACAAGGTAAAAAAGATGAATTCATTTCTATATCATTCTATGTAGATAATAAATTGGCCAATAAGTTGAAATTCTTTGGAGATACTCTAGTGCATGTAAGTTCGCTTTGCAATGAAAAAACAAACAAAAAAACTAAAACTCCACACTTATAGTAAATAATACCACACAACTAAGTTGTTCTGCTTGTTGCTCTTAAGAGACTATCGAGAAGGAAGTAGATTTCATCTATACAATCATCAGTACTGACACATGGGGGATGCTTCCAGTATAAATAGAAAGTAATAAACATGCAGGGGAAGAGAGATATCCAAGTATGGCTTCTTCCATAATTGATTAAATTATTCTTAGCTTATAGAATTAAATACTCTCAACCTATGACACATCAACTATATAAATAATTTCAAAGTAATTGATTAAAAGAGAAGGCAATGAATAAAACAAGTAGCAACAACATCAACATAAGAAAAAAGAAGAAATTCATAACATGCAAAATTTGATAAAATTACAGCATAGAGTCAATTAGTGAATAACTTTTTTGAAATTCACAAAGTACTTAACATCCTGGAAGTTTAAGAAATGCTTTACTGTAAAATTTGTGAAAAATTAATGCAATTTTTTATTCTTTTCTTTAAAGCATAAAATTGATATTTAAAAAATATTTCCTACCAATTATTTCTATTTGATAAAAACATGATGAACATGAAAATCCATCTCAAAACAATCAATTTTAAATTTACATAATTCTCCAGTAAACAATGAAACTTTAACTCTTCAATTGGTTTCCCAATTCTTCTTTCAGAAATGGCAATTTTTTAAAAAATAAGTTATTTTTTATTAAAAAAAAAAATTTTTGTTAAATGAAGACTTTATATCTAGTCAATGTTCATATTTAACTTAGGCATGCACACGCATGCATGCACGCACACAAGTAGAGAAATACAGGGAGATGAGAAGAATGATGACTATAAATAATATAACCCCCACCCCACCAGTTATAAATATACTTTTGTCAAGTAAACATGTAATATTTTCTGTCTCATTACAAAAAGAAAAAAAATTGAGCAAGTGGGTACTATTTATAATTTTGTTTTGTCTTTAGATAATGATTAACATGTTATTTTTTTTTCATAATATAAACAGTACTGAAATAATATACAAGTAAATGACAGATGATTAATTTCAAAAGTCATACACTGATGGGGACTAAGTTTTCAGATTTATAAGAAATGATTTATTTTTTTTGTCACCTGTTAACCACAGACCAGATTTGTAGTTGAAATGAGAATGATTTTCTATTTTAAATGAAGAAAAACTTTTTGTATTGCAAAGAAAAAAGCTATGTTACTTATATATTTTTTTAAATGGTCAAAGATAATTTCACAAATATCAAATATTATGAATTCAAATAATTTCAAATCAATTCCAATGTTTTTTTGTTTTGCTTATTAGTTGATTCACTTAATCCGACAAAAAGTTAATCCATAAAATTTTTTTTCGGAATAGATTAATTATTTAAAAATTTGATGAAATGATAAACCACTTAGTAACTAAATATAGTAATAATTTAAGAGGGATATTGTTTCCTACACTGGAAACTAGAGATAATTTTTCTTACAATGTTCTCACTTCATTTAAAAAAAAAATCTTTTAATCATCAATTCAGAAGAAACTACACTTTCTGAGCCAGTGTGCAGAATTCTAAATAGAAATATCAGATTTTGGTCAGAATGTGGTGGTGAATGGTTGTTTCAATGTACCCAAGAATGACACACTCAACAAAAGTGGGACAACAATCAAATGTAGTTGAAACATTACAGTTACCACAAGAAAGTGACTCTCATTAGGTGTCTATAATTAGAAGGGCGGAGTCATGTATAAAAATAAACAATCTCTAAAAAAAGCAAGCAACGATGTATGAAAAAGAACTTTCAAAAATATATCTATCATTTCTTTAGTATGTATTTCTCTAATCCCTCCCCCATGAACAAGATGTGACACAAGGTCAATTTTTAAGCGGGGTTTAAGAGATTTGAATTTAGAGTTTTCCTTGTCTTAGACCAGTTCCCATATCAGCCTGCCCTACTATTTCCTCATAGCTAAAGGGAGAAGAGTTGGATTCATACCTTTCCCCAAGGGTATTAGTGCTTTGTGAAATGAAAACAGTCTTGCTCAAAATTTGAATTTGGCTTGTCATATCCATTGTCTACAACAATAATCTGGAAGCAGATCTTCCACAAAACTAAAACATAAGCTTCAAAGCCCCCAATCTCCGAAGGGCTCTAGAAGCGTCTTTAATCTAAATTGCTAAAAATCTTTTTGGTCTTCTGTATAAAAAAGGGTTTTTAAATATGATGATAATAAAAAGAGCAATAAAAGTCAAATTAAAAAATCAAAAGTTACGAAGAGGTCATCATAATAATCCAAGCTTCAGAGACCCCCACCCTAGATCCAGCACTGCCATAATCATTACACCATGAGCCCCTTTGGTAAAAGAACTATGCGAACTATATTTATGCTATCCATACAACATATATATTGGGGTAATTGTTGTATCTGCAGCATTTAGTAAGCAGTTGCTATGGTTATATTATAAAACAAGAATAGACAGTAAGCAATGAGCCAAAAAGAAAAGTGAGGAGTGGTTTTCTTCAGCCAACCTAGGCAAAAAACACTCAATGGCATTAGTTTCTATTTCAATGTTCTTTCTAAGTGAACCACCATCTGGTAACATACAAGCAAAATGTAGTGCCTTGTTGTTTCCTTCTTTCTTTTTTTTTCAAAGCAGATTTTCAGGTTCTTAGAAAAATTCTTGCCAAGCTGGATCATGCCAACTAAAAGTAGGACTAACAGCCCTCACAGAGGTCGTGACCTTTAGTAAAGAAGCTGCCAAGTAGCTAGAGACATGCTAAAGCATGCAAAATTCAGGTAATTTCACTAACCACAAGGAACCATTCTCTTATAGTTCAAATTAAAAAGTGAGAAGGGTAAACCAAAGCTAAAATTTTTGGCATCATAAGGTGAAAAGCATGGTCTATTTACCAAAACTTTTCTCATTCCTCAATGATACCTGCATCAGAAAAATAAGGTCTAAAAAAGTTTGGCTTCAGGTTACCCTTACAGCACTTTTAGCCTAGACTAATAAAGTTTTCAAATTTTATAAAAACAAATAAGTTTACAGAATAGCATTCACAATATTTCAATTGGAAAAGCTCAAATCTTTATTACATGAAAGTGTACAACCCAAATTATGTCTAAACAACATTTATAAAATGTTCTCAGGTAAATCTGATTTTCATCTGTTGACAAGGGTAGCCACAGATTTTCTATAAATATTGAATCTTAGGGAAGAAGCAACATGCAATTTGGAGAATGAAGATCCTCAATTTTCACCTCAATAAACTGAAAGGAAATGAATATTAAAACAACCAATATCAACTGTTAAGGCTTTTTTTTTCACTAAAAAAGCTAATGAAAAATATATTATGCAGTAAATATATGTAATGATATACTTCAACCCTTATGCTCTAAGCTGATATTTGAGTAGAATAAGAAATCTTTAGCTACTTACTCCAGTAAGCTAGATCCCAAAATATGTGATACAGTTTACATGTACGGATATAAATAACTAACAAGGCCAACACTCTAACCATAGGTCTAGAGATGATGACAAAAATGAAGAAAATCAAAAATAAAAATCTCTACAGCCAAAATTAAAACTATATTTAGATTAATCAAATATTCCTGTAGGGAAATTAAAGAAGCATAAGAAATATTTTTCCCTTAAAAAATATTCACTGAAGAAAAGTAGCCATACTTTAAGATGCCATTAGGTGAGTAGAGTAACTGATAGAATCAATTCAAAAAATCATAAAATACAGATGTCACTATATTAGAGGAAAATCAATGGAATAAACATAGTTATCATGAAATAGAAATCTATTAATGAAAGTTAATTATAAATATTTATTATAGAAAATAGCAAAATTCATTAAGAGAAAATGAAGATAATTATTTGAGATAATCTGTAACATCTTTAAATATACTGTTACCTGTTTAGATGACAAGGATTTTAAACAAAACTCTTATTTCTAATTAGTAGTCAAATTACCCTGACAAAGCGACATAATAACTTATGACATGAATAAAGATACAATAACTAGCATCATACAATTAAACAAGATTATAATAGCATGAAAAAAGTTCTCAGTGATTTTGAAACAGTATTTATATGTTACTATAGAAATAGAGCAATCTACTTATTGGTTGAATTTTAGAGAACTATGTTAGACGCTAACCAAAACATGAGTGGTAATTTTTCAAATTCAAAATAAATTCTATAAATTAAGAATTTTATAAGCGTAAACCAAGGATCAATCTATAAACAAGATCAATTTGTATGCAAGTATAGATGCCTTACATGTTGTAATGGTTCACGAGCTAGGTTTGGTTTGGTTTCTGAATTAAATCGCATATTAACCTTGTAGAAGGACAGTAACATTACTATCTAACTCATAGTTGGAGGGAATAAGGGAGTTCATAACTTTCTTCCAAGGGGATTAGTCTGAAAGTGAACATAGTAATGATACTAGAGTTAGAACTCACTAAGATGTCACAGTCCACTACGTTAGCTACTAAGGTACAGGGACTCCTCTCTAGTGAGGTACACTAGTGGACTATAACTAAGCTAAACTGAACTTAGTAAATGACAACTTATATGTAAGTATATGATGTATACAAATTGTAAAATAGGCTCAAATTTAATATGACTTTCTTGTGTGATAACAGTACATAATCACATGCAATATGCATATAACCTACTTCTTAGAATCTTTCATGCAATATGTTCTCAATTTGCTGCTTTATGTTAAAGTTTCTCAGAGGTAATCAAACATTTTTTAAAATACTCTTTTGTAATATTTTATGATTAGATATTTTTTATATCACTGAATGGAAACATCAATTCAATGCCTTACTTTATATTGATATAAAAACCATTGACTAACAGGGTGGGATTTACCTACCTATAGGCCCTAGGCCAAACTCATCAGTGAGCCCCAAATTTATAGAAAGTTGAAAAATACTGTCAGTCTATACTTATTGTACAGGGGCTATTATAGTTTTTAATATATTATATAATGAAATACATGATGTGCACTAGAAACAAGCTTATAATCTGCCACACTATATGACAAATTAGTTTCAGTGGGGTCCCAAGCCAATGGCTTATTATGCCTATTGATAAATCCAACCCTGTTGATAAACATAAATTGAGATTTCATAAACACAATGCTTGTATAGTTAATTAATCATTAGTTATTACTAACAATATAATAGTAATTTATGACTTCTGATGAATGGGAAAAGACAAATCCAGCAAATCCATAATGACAGTATAAACAAATGTGTAAAAAACTGGCAAATGAGTTCAATTCAAAAAATTGGACAAAAATATATTTCTTATTGTATTTTCACTACACCCAGTAGTTTTCTTTGCAAGAAATTGGTCAACAAGTACATATTTATTAAAAACATATTAGATTTAATGTTGACTATTTGTATATAATTAACCTTGTTTAATACTATTTTTAACGAATATATTTGAGTTAAAACTCTAATCTAATTTAAAATGGGGAAAAAATGATACACGTGGATGTTAAAAGACTGAAATAGACAGACACACAGACATAATACAGATGATACTAATACAGAAAACAGCTAAATGTTATTAAATACCTTGCCCTGATCCACAAGCTCAAAATATAAAAGAAAAAAAAAAACAACATATAACTTCAAATTCAATGAAAAAAAACCCAAAAAAACTTTTAGGTGAAAAGATTGGAATTATACAAACATATCCAAAAAAGATCCATTTTTACATTTTAACAAAACAGATACAACATTTTGGTAAATTTTATGTAATTCTAGATATGCTTATGACAATTTATGCTTTAGTATGGATACAATAAAAAATAGACTAATTGCTTCAGATTTATACATATGAATTTTCTAAATACAGCATAAACAAGAAGAAATTCATACGAAGGAAATGTTCTCAATAAAGATAAAGCAATATTTAATCATAAGTAGATCTCTTAAAGGAATTTAAAATCATAAAGATGATTCTATTACAGAAAACCGATGAATCAATCAGAATTGTGTCCTTAAATTGATGCTATCAATCATGGGCATTCATGATTCTGTCCAATAAATTTATCTTTTTACCAATGGAACCTTAAGACAATGGTTTACTGTTGATTTTTTGTCTATTTGGAGTCACATAAAATAGCACTACTCAAAGTGCTGGTATACAAGTCATCAACTGATGGTATGTGGCAAGTTTCCAGTTTCAAATTATCATAATATATTTATAATATATAATGTAAAAATGAAAGTGTATAAAATATTTCTGTATTTTTTAAATTTTATTCGCTTTACATGCTGTGATACAATATAACAGAACAGAGAGAAATATTTGAAACTTGATCTTAAAACAAATAATGATATTGCACAAATATAGTACTAGTCCGAGGCATATTGGGAAAATATCCTATTGGTGTACCACATAAGATGTTTTGAAAAGCACTGATGTAAAAAAAAAATGCAACCTTATTAACAATGAGGGATAGATAAGTATATTTAACATTTACTCTGCAAGAAATATACTGTTTTAATATTATTTAGAATAAAATATTATGTTTAACAAATGGCTTAAGTATCCTTGCATTATCATGAAATGTCATATAAAAATTGTCATTTCACTTGCTAAATCAAAGTTGAATTATTTTCAAGACAAAAACATAAAACTTGAAAAAAAAAAAAGAAAAAAAGAGAGCAAATATTATCCTTTAAGTGAATGCCAACACTCAAATAAATTGTTTCAAACAGGAATTGAACTGGATTCACTTTTCTATGAAATATTGCTATAACACAAGACAGATTTAATAATTTTTGTGGAGTTTTCCATGTTACATTCTATAAATCAAATACTATTTTTTCTTTTACTTTTGGAAGGATACTGCACATAAATAGCAAAGGAGATTCACATAATAAATATGGCAAAAGATAAAATAGTATAAGAAATGTTTAATGGAACAAAATTCTTGATAAAAATGATAGAATGAAATGTGGACTGTGTTCATTTGGATTAAACCTGATATGATTATGATAAGGCTTGAATTAGACCTAAGCAGAAATTATATTTGTACATTTGAGAATATTTCATGGAGTTAGCATGTCAGATAAACATCTCAAGCTAATTTAAGACTGAGCTGTAACATACAGGTTATTTATTTTGTAGTTCATAGTTATGGCAATCAGCAGACATTTGTTGGTATCCAATGACATTGTTTGCTGTTAGATCTTAGAAAAGTAACAGATTTACTCAAAAAGAAATTGTTAACCAAAGCTCAGAATAAGATGGAGAATAAAGATGGAAATTATTATTTCTAAATCTTGATTAATCTTAAAAATATTGACTTGAAAGAGCATTTAGGAATACTTATTTTCTCTGTAAACCTACTGTATATGATTCACCTACTTTTTTTAAGAACAATTTTCACATCAAAAACAATGAGTTGTTCATTACATGAGATGTATTTTTGAACACACTGAAGCCTACTGCCATTCATTACATACAAAATATAAAATCCCCAAAATACCTTTTGTGATTAAAAATTAGGGGTTGTTCATTACAAGTCTTTCATTACTAGAGTAAATACTGTAATATGAAAACTGAACTTTATATCATTAACAATTTCATTTCAAATAATATATCTAATAATCTATAAGAACAATTGTTAAAAAAGATGCACATGCAATGCAATTAAGAATGACATAGCATTGACATAAAAAAGAAAGAAAAAGATTAGGAATTAGAGAGAGAGATAGAGATAGAGAGAGGGTACAGAATTGAAAACTGGAATGAGAAAATATTCATTACCTTATAGTCAGGTCCAATTGGTTTTCTGCAATCATAGCAGTTATGGGCAAACAGTTCTTGGTAACAAGGTATACAATAAGGGTTTTCGTCTTTGAGGATGTACCTACAGGCAATCAGCTTTTTGTCACAGTGTTTGCAAGCCAGATGATCTTTGTGGTAGTTCTGTTCCATGGCTTTGGTATATTCGGAGGAAAATATTAACTGAAAAATCGAAAAAATAGATAGAAATGATTAAACAGACTCTTACAATCATGGAATGGATACAGCTGCTATGGTGCTACTGATATTTAAAAAAGAAAAAAAAACACAAAAAACATGCCGAAAGTGAGTTTGGATATGGAAGCATAACTCATGTAGTGTGTTTTGGGCATGAATAGTTCAGTGGATCCCATCCCTCTCCAGGTCTACAAGTGGTTTGAATTCAGAATTTTCCTTATAGATAAGTTATCCTACCAAAGTTAAATAACCTTATCCGCCATAATATAAGGATAATATTTGGATTCAAGACTTTCCTAGGGCTATGTGAAATGCAACCAACCTTGAGCAGGAATTGAACTCGGTGAGCCAAGTTCACTTCATATGACAATAACCATTATGCTATGAACACCTTGTTACAGATATTTTAACCAATAAGTGAACTAAAAATTCTAAAGTTAATACCTCCCTCAAAAGTATGAACTTAAAATGATTGTAGCTAACATTCTCATAATCAAAACCATTGTAGTTTATTTTTACTATTTTATTTTAAAATGGAAGGCTTCATACATAGTCAATGAAAAAGAAATTGTACTTTGAAAATAATGGGGATAATTCATAAGGTACAATTTTAGAAAAAGTGATCATCTCATTAGAAAAAAAAATCATATTATTTTTAAGTGATGTAGCCAGTCTGTGGGATCGTGTAAACTCCTGACAGGACATAAAGCATTTACACTACATCAGTGATAGGACTGCAGTTTCAGTAGATTTTTATTGGGTGGAGTTGCTAAATTCAGTCTTCTTGCTTTTGAATTCATGTTTTTTTTTTCTTCTCATGGATCAGTTTACCTGTCTATAAGGTTAGAGAGCCCAGTCTGTCCTACTATTTACCAATAGCTGAAAGGAGAAGAAATGAATTCATATCTTTAGCACAAAGTTAAAATTAAGCAGCCTCATCGAGGATTTGAATCGCTTGCTGAGCACATTTTAATTACATCACCAGGAACTTCAGTGTAGCCAATCTGTCACAAAGTAACTATAATGAATAGGAAAATATATGGCATAATTTCACAATTTTTAATCATTCAATCTTTTATATATTTGAAAAAGACCTATGATAAATTTTACCATACTAAAGAAAAATTAAGTTGAAAACTAAAATCATTTTCTTTGTTCACTGAAATCAGTTTTGCCTTCAAAATCTTTTCTAATCCTTTGAGCCTGTTACACTGGTATACTGGTGATACTTTCATCTCACCTTCTATACACTGTAACACCAATTTACTGGTGCAGAGATCACGCTCAAATGACAGTGGGTAAATTTAGGCTCAAGAAGTTCAGGACTTAAAGGGCTAAAGTAATTTTATTTAGTTATATTTTGTAAAGATCTATGTAATTTTCTTTTTATTTGTGTATTTTCAAGAATGTTTAAAGAGGATTACAGTACATTAAAATAATGTTTATTACCAGAAGATTAATTAATTCATGGAAAATATCTGTATACAATTATTAAATAGTTAAAATCTAAGGAAGAAAATGAAAATCTAAGAATTAATGAGTAGAGTTTTTGCCAATGGTCTGAGAGACCATGGTTCAATCCTAGGTCGAATCATACCAAACATTCAAAAAATGGTACTTGATGCCGCCTTGTTTAACACTCAGCATTATAAGGTATAGATCAAGGGTAAAGTGGATCAATCCAGGGAAAGGAGTAGTGCCTTCCCCTACACCTCGGTGTGAAAGCTATTGAAAAGGGTGCCTTTGGGACACCCTCGATTATGGTCGCCAACTAATACTGAATGTAAATGGATTTTTTACAAACATTATGAAAATGAATTGAAATGTTTAAAAATAAAAAGCCCAAGCTTATTTGCATAACTTATTATTTCTAGAAACATTCAGACTTTTTGTGTAAATCAATGTAATGATTTTCCTATTTGACTGAATAATTCCCACTTAAAAAAAGAAGAGAAAAAAGATGAAAAGCAAATTGAGAAAAGAAGAAAAAAATTTGGAAGATTTTCATGAAAGCTGTTACTATTTATTTTTATTTTTTTTTAATTAACAACCAATTTCTAGAAGTTATAATTAATTCTAAATACACAAATACATAAAGGGCAATATTCTATAATTAGCATTTAACAGTTATCACCCTTGGGGAATTATAAATAATCAGGGTGAACATATTATTAACTTTCAAAAAGGATTGGAAATTGTTTTATTCTCTAAGTTAGAGCATTTTAATGTGCTAAAAAATCTTGTATACAATCTGCTGTTTTGCTGTATTATAACATGCATGAAAAATCATGGTGTAAATTGGCTTCAAATTAAATAGCAAATTCAAGACTAATAATCTTAAAGTTAAAATATGCAATGACCCATTGGTTTATTTAATAATAATAATAAATATATATGATAAAAGAACTGCAAATAAGAAAAGATCTTGCATAAAGAGTGCTTTGTGTTGTTGTGGCAGAGCTAGTATAAAACTTCTAAATTGTAGATTATGGACACTAAGATGGTTTGGTTTCTTTGATGTCACATCAACCTTTCTGGGTTATCTAATGTCAAAGCCATCCTTACAGAGGAAGAGTAGTAGTACTATCTAACCCATAGCTGAGGAGACTAGTGATGGACACAATAAGCTAGTCACTCGTTCATGTGTTTTACACAATCTTCAGACAAAAATGTAGAGAAAATAGGAGCTAATCAAATGTCTATATAGTCATGTGAATTGTCCTGAGGATCCTTTTAGGTGAAACCTAGGTAGATTTTTCTCTGATTCTGCAGGCATTTATATATATATATATATATATATATATATATATATATATATACACACACACACACACACACACAAAGACTGCAATTTATTGAAAGTTGCATTTTTATATACAATGGTATAAAAAATAAAATAAAAATAACAATTATTAACTCTTTTTGAATGAATGAATGGAGAACAGAATAATCCTGGAGTATAAAAATGATTTGATACATTAACTTATATTCCATGGATAGAAGTAATAGAAACATTATTTGTATACAAATTATAAACAAAAACGTCAAAAAATATAAGAAAAGAACTTCTATCTAAAAACACTTATTTACAACATATCTTAAAGTAATGTGTAAGTTTATAATACCCAAAGGTTTTTAGTATAGCAACAATTAGTTTATATGGAAGAAAACTCAATAAACATTACATTGTACACATTTAAATACAAATGAATAATACAAAGTGGTAAAAAAGTCAAATGCTGTAAATTGTATCATATATATTAAGTTATATCATTTCTCTAATTATTCTTTCCATATCTATTATATTAAAAAGAAGATTTGAAAATAACCTATAGAGTAAAAAACATAATGAATCCTCAGTGCAACACATTCATTCTCTGCATTATTATTGATAAAACTGAAAATACCTCTACAAGTTCAGTTTAGTTCCAGCCAATTGTTTCTGCCAGTCTCATCAAGTGATATGCAATATTGAGACAGAGAAAGTGAGAGAGCAGACACATGACTTGTTAAATCAATAGCTTTTGGCTAGAATTATGGTTTTAGCTTGAAGATCTTGCATTGTTGGGATCAGTCTCTAGTAAGTCTATGCTGTACACTTCAACAGCAGTAGCAGTAGTCACATTAAAACAAACAAAAAACAAAAATATATCAAAATATCACAAGGGAATTTCATGTTGATTGAAAACTAGACCAAGCAAGCCAACTTGCAATATTAAAAATGATGATTAGAATAGATTTAAAAATAAAAATTAGTGCTAATTTCCCAGTTTATAAATATTGATTGATTTACTTGTAATGTTTAAAAAAAAAAAAAAAATCAATTCTTTTCCTCTAACCCAATATGATTGTATAACTTTTCTCTAGATCCCAAAGTTAGAAGCTATAAGACTGTTTTTATTGTAAAAAACAGAAAAAATTTTAAGAGAAGATATCTAGAATTAGACTTTGGGATGATATTTCAAGTAAATTAAACTGGCATATTTTTAGGGTCTTCTAACTGAACATAACTATGAAAGTTTAATTTTAAATGTATTCATTTTGTTAAAAGAAATTGCAATGATAAACATTACTTCCACTACAATTTGACTTGTGGATTGCAATATTTACTCAATTCTGGCACCAAGTCTATCATTATATCAATAAGAAATTTAAAACTTAATGTTAGGCAAAATTGAATTCAACAGGTATTCAATAAGTTAATTAGAATTTTGCAAATAAAATAACATTTCTGATCAACTGCTAATGATAAAATAAGTGAAGTGCTGAAATGACCATTCAGAATTGATGCTAAATTATTATTCCTGTCTCTGAAATTGTCTAGGCAACAAACCTTGGGTTCATAGTGTTTTACATACTTCCCATGTTTATGATGAAAGAACCAATAAGGACTACTAAACGTGATTTTTTATACTTTTGGTCAACAGTTATCAAGTGAGAGAGATTAAAAGAAGTTCTATCACATGAGAAAGACAAAAAGAAGGTCCATCAAGTGAGAGAGATTAAAAGAAGGTCTATCAAGGGAGAGAAATTAAAAAATCTATCAAGTAAGAGAGATTAAAAGAAGGTCTATCAAGTGAGAAAGACAAAAAGAAGGTCCATCAAGTGAAAGAGATTAAAAGAAGGTCTATCAAGGGAGAGAAATTAAAAAGTCTATCAAGTAAGAGAAATTAAAAGGTACATCCAGAGAAGCCAAAGACCAACCAGCCTGTAAACCTACTCCAGACCAATCTCAAAGGAATATGTGTATGCAAACAAAATAAACAAGAGAAATTCACACTGATACACACAATTATCCTTCATATTTATAATCAAAGACAGAAAAGAAAAAAAATCACAGATACTGCTGATAACATTGCCTTCAATGTCTTTTCCCCATGAGTAAGACATTAGATGTTCTACATATATATAACGTATATCATTATTGAAATAAAGATGAATTTTGTCACTTTAATGTTCAATTCTTTATCTTCATAAATGGTGAAGTATTAGTCCTGCTAAATGCTTCCATCAATAAGTCCCAGATTTAGTTATCAGTGAAGCTAGTGAAAGTGAAAGGATTCAATCTATTTTTTTTTAAAATTTGATCATCAGTATATTTAAGTTGTCAGTCAAGACTTCCATTCAAGAAAATTCAAGAAGGTTTACATTGAAAGGTCTAGTGTATTCATCCCTGTGCTACTTCTATATGATGCTGGTATGTGACACAAAGTAGGTTTAATGTTAGGACGGAGGATTTGGAGGAATTAAACCTCTCATGGTCAGTACCAAGAGAAATGAATTCAAGTTCAAACTATGAATTAAGTAGTTTTATCTAATTTTTAAAGGTTTCTTTTGATGTAACATTTTATGGCAGTGACAACAGAACATAAAAATTCTATTTATTTTAATATAATTGAACTTCTTTTATCATAGAAGATTGAAAACTAGATTCCAATCTGGTTTAATTTTGTTGTTCTGGAGATCTAGGGAGTGTGAGGTACCCCTTCATTGCTGTTACTCCTGGGGTCCACTCTACCTTTTAGGGTCCCATTCATGAGTTGAATATGTTTAAAAAATATTTGTACTCGATAGGACAGTGCGAAAAAAAAAAACCCTCTTGAGAAACAGTCCCACTAAAAATATAAATATGAACACGATTCTCTAGCCTGTAGGCATAAAATAACTCTAGATGGGTTGAAATGCCTTTAAAATAAATCAATCAATCAACATTGATGAAATTATTTTCTGTTGCTTTGCTTGTTACAAACAAAAAAAAAGAATTCCTTTCTGGAAATTTATAACTACTTTTTACTGTTTTTATTGGGCATATATCTAACAAAAAACAAACCCATCAGCTTTCTATAAAGAATGAATCACTGGAAAAAAAACTTAATGGTAACAACCGAAGGCTAATCAATTTGTGAACAAATTATATATTTTCACAAAGGTCTTTTTACCGCATAACTTTCCTGGTAAATAGAAATTGAGTGAAATAAATTTTTACGGAATGAAAAATTAATTTGGATAGTAAATAACTAAGTGAATGTTTTATTAGCCATTAAATTTCATAGACATGTTTAGCAAAGTTATAAATATTCACAAAATGTTTTAAGAGGCTTTAAAAGGTTTATATCAATCTATAAAAATTTATAAATTGGATGTCTGTAGTAAAATTAAAAGAATTCAAGTTTTCATTGTGGATACAGATTGCACTATTGTGTAATAAAAAAAAAAATGAATATTGTGGTTGCTCTTTGTTTTTTTTTTCATTGCAAAACAGACTTGATCGATATAAATCTTTGACATTGATCAATTAGATGAAGAAAAAGGTTCAAGTAACATTTATTAGCATAAGTGAATATCATAGATATTGATCTAAAAAGGAAAAGAACTTTTAGGTGTAAAAACTATTTGTGATACATTAATCTTACCACTTAATTTATAGTCCATTGTCTGTTCTGACCAGTCAACAAAACTAACCTTTTCCTCTTAAAATCTATTACACACACACACACACACACACACACACACACACACACACACACACACACAAAAAAGAGTGGTGTAACATGCTGTAATGTGCTGATGCTTCCAAACAGATTTTATGGATTGTAGCCAGCATTATCTGCAGCCATCCAAAGTGCACCAATGATCTATAAAGGACTCTTTTCACAAGTTTTATTTCCTATTAACCAAGAAGTTAAATATTAACTCAACCAAACTGACTTTCAGTGTACATCTTTATTTTCCCTTATTTTTATAAGAAATAAAAAAAAACAAAGAAAAAAACTTATAATTTACTCCCCATTAATAACTAGTGTCAACTTCTTTGCACCCAAATTTTACAAATGTTTCTGAAAACTGTTCACTTCTCATCCATAATATCAATGCAACGTTTGGATAATCGTCTGCAAAAAAATTTCGATAATGGATTTGTAAACAAGATAAATTACAATAATTTTTTTTTTTAATCTTTTGTAGAAGAGCCCCAGTATTATTGGGAAAAAGAGTTTAAAAAACCAAAAAAAAAAAAAAAAAAAAAAACAGCCCCACCGGTTGGTAATTGGATCAACTACATCTTCAGATTTATTTTGAACGTTTTTGTTAGGGATGAATCTCTTTAAGCTTTTAAGTCGCGTTCATAACAAGGAGTCAGCAATTTGATTTTTACAAACCAATGGAATAATTTCCCAACCAATGTCTTTGTCTTAACGGTCATGATATGCACCTCACAACGTCTTTGGAGAGATGTAGTTATTTTCCCTAAGGTAAGTCGAGCTGTGCGTCATCGATTTATTTAGGTTAGGATTAGGATTTAAGGTTGGAATGAATTACACGCACCAAACTATTAACCATACAAGCAATTTTGTCAAACGGAGGAGTAGGGCCCACATTTAAACCATTGAACCTCTCTGGCATCTGTACAAAATACAGAACAAACGCCACTATGAAACACATCGCTAAATGGTAGATAGCTATCCGTGTGAGTTCATGCGGAGGCAGAATATAAGGAAAACGATTTTTTTATGCAAATAATTGATGACATAAATGAATTTCATCCTCTTCAGTAACTAATAAAACTTCTTTTTTTTTGGCTAAAACCGCCATTTTGTCTGATTTTGGGGGTAGCGGGGGTATTTTTTGGTCGGACTCTTCTACAAAAGATTCAAAATTTCAAGTGTCTAAGTCCTTATAATCATAGAACTATCGTCTGTGGGTGGGAGGGGGAAAAAGAGAACAGAATTAAATAACTGAACGGTTGCCGTTTATATATTTCATAGGTGGCAGCTTGTGTACATAGGTATAAACTTGAAGCATTTAGGAGTAATTTTTTGTAATCCCCACCCAGAGTGGTAGTAAATTAATGGGAAGCGAAAGAGTAGCGTTCATTTTAAAGAACCCAGAAAACCAACAAAATATCAAACGTTGGTGAGAAAACAGTAAATCTAAAGGAATTAAACTTGTTCGTGGTTATGAAGACACCTATTTATAAAATAGAATCACATTGTGTGTGTATATATATATATATATATATATATATATATATATATATTTTCATGCGCACACACACATTTTTGTTGTAAGTACATACACGTAAGTAAGAACAAAATATATAAACTAAAAAAAAAAAAAAAAAAAAAAAAAATACAAATCTCTTCGTGGATATATATATATAAAAACTATAAAACCCAACAAAAAAACCGTGTAAAAGCTATTGAATTATAAACAATGATTGAGTGTTCTTATCAAAATGCAAATTTACCATTTCGAAAATAATCATTTGATTTGTATGAGTTATATGAATGTTTATTTTTACAGTATTTTCTTTACAATTATCTTTTTAAGATTAAATGGTTTTAGGCAAAAAAGTGAAGACAATCAAATGAACATTAGAAAATAAAATCAGCAGTTTCTCTTCCTCAGATAAATTTTAGTTTTAATCTCAACAAGACGAATCAGGATGAATTCTCATATTTTACATTGAGAGGACAGTTTATTTAAGGTTATTCCAATTGCATTTTGGCGCTGATACGATCAAGAATATTGTGTTACATAAAATAAAAGGTTTTTTTTTTATTAGTTATTTTATCTTGATGACATTTTTTATAAAGTTATTTCACTTTTATGGTAAAATCAAAACTTTTTTTTATTCGTTAATATTCGGAGTTACCTTGGCAATTTTACGTACTTTTTTTTTGCATTTTATTATATAACTTATTTACTTACAGTTGTAGGCTTAGGATTATTTATACATGACTAACTAAAGTTTTTAAATAACTTTGTCCAGACGAGATTAATCTTGTTGGGATGACACCAAATTTTAAATTCACTACATATCAATTCTGATATATACAACACACGCACGTGCGCGCGCTATCATGTAAAAAGATCTGGACTGCTAAAACAGCCCTGTAAAAAAATAAATTCTGTCAGCAAAAATTAGCAGGAAGTATCTGTGTTGAGACTGACTGGGAGAAAAGCCAACATTTTACACATTTTACTCAACAACTAGGACAAGAAAATTTGCAAATCCTTAAGAATAGTTTTTGTTGGCGTCTAACCAAAAATACAGTCAAATAATTGCAGAAATTTGTCTGGTATAATATACTAATTGTTTCTAAGAAACCCAAGAAAAAGACTAAGTATTGAGACGTACCTTTTAAATAATATATATATTAGACTGGTTGTAGCTGTAGATGGAACTGACAAATCATATTTAATAATTAATTCAGAAGAGGACAAGCAGAAACTTGAGAAAAAAAGCCCTATAGAAGTGTTTTGTATTTTGTAAACATATCAGTTTTCATAGATACAATTCTTTTGTGACTTCGTATACCTTAAAGATCGATTTAAAATAAAGTAAATAAATGTCATTTCAGAATAAGTAATTTAACTCTGTTATTCTGTGAACTTTACTGTTATACGTTTTGCATTCTCCAACATGTCATTGAGTTCCACAGTGTGTTCTACAAACAACACATATCCATCAGATAACCTTCTCTAAATACTAATAAATGCTTTTTGTAACCTATTTCATTTGTCAAGGTTATGCAAGCCACTCTTTCTAGAATGGCAAGAAGTAAATGCGGTAGAAATGATCTTGC
The DNA here is from genome assembly GCA_963585895.1 of Sepioteuthis lessoniana. Lineage (NCBI taxonomy): Eukaryota > Metazoa > Mollusca > Cephalopoda > Myopsida > Loliginidae > Sepioteuthis > Sepioteuthis lessoniana. The sequence continues at coordinate 374,544 of OY757937.1, read as the reverse complement.
ATAATTATTTCTTGGAATCCCTCCAGCCATATTGATATACTGGTATAAAATGTCAACTAAGAAATCAAATATCTGTCGTCAATGCGATCTTGTGGCAGAAAAGTGAAATTGGAATGTCAGCAGAAGATACTGGAAACAATAAAGAGATTTTCTTTCTATCAAAACACCAGAAAGAAAATATCTTTTTTTAACACTTATGGGAATGAAATTTTATTATGCTCAAAACCATTCACAGAAAAGGTAGGAAGTAAATAGGAAATAGAGAAATAAGGGGGAAAAGACATGAACAATAAAGTCTTGGATATACAGGAATTGGTAAAGAAAGAAAGAAAAAAGTCAGACACAAGATGGGGAGAGGATAAAACTAAGAAAGGCAAAAAAAAAAGGACAATAGAAAACAATTAACAAAAAGAAAGAAAAATGTCACAAAAAAAAAAAAAAGACAAAAGATACGAGAGAGAGAGAGAGAGAGAGAGAGAGAGAGAGAGAGAGAGAGAGAGAGAGAGAGAGAGAGAGAGAATGGAAAATTAAATATCAAACGAAGACATATCACACTGGTCAAATAGTTCAGTTAATCATTCTTTTAAATTCTGATATATTTTCCTACAAAAATACATATTAATAATAAAATAAATGTAATTTACGTAAACTGAATAATAATAAGACAATAAAAATCATTTTAAAGAAATGAAAGGAAAATTCCACAGAAGAAAACTTCTAAGACTTTTCAGATTTCATTAAAATGTTTAAGGAAAAACAAGTTTTACTGTCATTTAATTATTACCTGATTTACTTGATTACATACAAATTGTGATTGTTGGAAGAGTTTGCCATTTAGTGTTTAAATGAAGATAAAAAAAAAAATTAAATGCATGCAGCTATGCGTTAGGTGTTTGCGAAAGTTGCCAACACTCTTGGAAAAATAGAGACGGAATGCATGGTAGAAAATTCTTTTCTTTTTTTTTTGTAATTAGAAACATATATATCCCTACCCCCTCCAAAAAATGAATAAATAAAAAACACTGGGATCTTTTCCACAGATCTAATATATCATTTTTTAAAATAAGTGTGTTCTGAAATAAAACCCAGAATGATGATGATGATATTATTATTATTATTATTGCTGTTGTAATAATAATAGAAGAAGAAGAAGAAGAGAGTTAAGCAAATAGCTGTTTTCTGTAAAAAAAAAAGTTTTAAACAAATTGAGAGAGAGGACACCTGATGAGTAAGATTTGGACCAAGTTCTCTAAAAGAGCTGGCAAAGGTGTTGTGAATGTCTGGCTTAGCAAAGGAATTGTTATGAGTAAAAATAACATTTTATGCACACTACATTAGTTTGGAATATTAATACAAGGTTTAGATACTGTGTGTGCATGTGAACAACTGGTTTCATTCGACTCGGTGTGTGTGTGTGTGTGTGTGCTTGCACATAAGTTTATGCCAGCAAATTGGGTGGAGATGGCAGTAGGAAGTGACTGGGCAGTCATTCACTCCCCCCCACACACTTTTCTATTACTCACTTTCAGTTCTGTTGAAAAGAGAGTGTTAAAGTAATTGGAGGTAATGTAAGAGCAAGAACTGAAAGTTATTTCACCAGTAGATTTCACTATAAACTTTAGTTGCTGAGTTGGGAAAGCTAAAAAAGCAAGGCAAGAGGAAATATGATAATCTCCAAGAGCTACCTCAGTAGAATGAAAACAACTCTATTTAAGGCAGGGGCTAAATTTAGCACAAGTAGGAGATCAAATTTAGGAAATCAAATGGAAACCACGTTTTATATTAACAACCAGTGTGTGTATGTGTGTGTGAGCGCGCTCGTACGTTTGTAAAGCAAAGGTGGTATTTTTTTTTTTCGCTTCCCTATCTAACCGTAGTGGTAGAAATAGCCGGTACCACCACATTGAAAATGATAGGAAAAGCAAACAAATAAAAATACCAGCTGTTAACAGAGTAGTGATTCCATGTATCAACTTTGAAATCTTTTGAAAATATATTCTGGCTATGGGACTGGAGAGAGTGGAGTGTCTGACACTTTTATTTATTTAACCATGTGTCTCATTTATAGTTAAAAGATAAATGTCTATAAATATTTCAAAGTACGTGTGCTATTTAGAAGGCGATAAAATATGAGTATATCTTCATTAACTTACTTACAAGTGCCGTCTCTCAATGCTCAGTAACCTTCATATATACGGTGAGTGTTCCAGCAATAGAGAAGTTTCAATTGGAAAGGACGTTATATGGTATACATTGGATTTAAGTTGTTTCAAGAATAACAATTCTTAAATCGATCAAAACTTTCAATTTGATTTTTACTCTAATTTTTGAATATATTTCTCCAATATAAAAAGGATGGATATATGATTTGAAACCGTGAATCAATAAAACTACACATTAGACAGGAAATAGAACATTCTAATTAGCTGTGATCTCCGTCTTAATCAATATAGATAGATACTTCAGATATTACGATAAGTATGATATATGTGTAAAGGGACATGAGCCCAATTGTCAAGACAACTATTTTTATATTCACATTCAGAGAAAATTCTTTCTATTAAAGATATTTTTTCAATAAAAAGGAAGCTTGATATTAGTAACTGATATGGATGTTTCTATGCCAGAAAGCATATGGAAAAATAAGATATAAAGTAAAGTTTGAATAAATGAATTTTTATTGATGGGGAAGAAACTGTTCATCTATACGCGTCACTATACACAAATATAATATGGCCAAGAGACCTGTGAATAGAAATTGCACCAAAGAAGAAGGTTTAAATGCAACTTTAAGCAGCAAGAAGCTGTCCAGTTCAGGTATTTGTTTAATGGTATATGAAGCTTCGAGGATTATTTTATACCAAAGCCATTCTTGATACCTTTGCCAGGGACATTAATTCGAAAGTAAACGTTATAGGACGACTGAAATTCGAAAAAGCAAATTATGATGTCGCAATCCAGCATATTATTCACTATTTCACTGGACTTCTCAGTAGGAAGCTATGTTGACGCCCAAATATAACTAATAATGCAAATTTTAAATTTTCAAGCTTAAAAAAAAAGAAAAGAAAATGTTTTATTAAAATAATCATTTGCATTTGATTTCCCAAAGTTAATTAGATTTTAGCTCTTCAAGCAGTAAATGTAAAATAATTACATAGCATTAGTGTTTAGTTAAGATTAACAATCAAAACAATCATAAAAATGTATAAATCTCTCGTGTCATTTAAATGTTAAAATATTAAAAAATTGATCTCAAAACCCAGTGAAAAAGAGTGCTAATAAAACTTGAAAATTCAGAAAATATTTCATTTTTTAGTTATAGATTTCATCTGTGTCTCTTTGATAATTGCAGTTTAAAATTCAAAAAAATTCATTGTCTTTAGCATTATGTCTTGCTTTTAGAATAAAGCTGAAAATATATTGTTTGAAGACATCAACATGGAATCTACAAATATTTCTTCGTTTTTTTTATCTAATGTGTTCAAAAATATTGAAACTGAAACTATTTAACATTCAGAAATGAACAATGAATACCCCCTCCTCGAATAGTGCTCTTTACATTAAACACACTTATTCCATTGAGTTTTCCATTAGTCGAAGCACTTCTGAAACTCCTGTTTTCATATTGACTGAAGCTGCACTGCTCTGTATCTTTGTATCTTTCAATCTGCACTAGATCCTCAAATCTTACGTCTGAGATGAATTTTTAGTTTAGGAAACAAGAAAAAGTTGCAATGAACTGGATGTAATGAGTATAGAATATATTTGTATGTAGAAGAAAGTTTTTAATTAAATTTTTTTTTACACTTCGGCTAAACATGAGTTTGCCACTATGAGCCCAAGTCGAAAAGACAGTCTATGAAGTGGAAATAAGAACTCACTGCTAAAGAAAAAGATCAGGGTGCAGCTGATAGTGTTCTGGGACATAAAAGGACCCATCACGATTGAGTTCCTTGAAAATGATGTAACTGTAAGCAGTGCTTCCTAGTGCCTACTACTTAGTCAAAATTCACTTACTTGAATGATTGTATATCCAACAGTTTCACATAACTTGACTAATAGAAACAACAATATCTACAAGTACACAATTAATACTCAAAGCAGTTTACATTTACTATAACTAGCTATGATTTGAGTCTTAATCAGTTTTAATCATTATTAATAGGTGTTTCAGGTAGTATGATCAAATTATATGAAAGTATGTAGGCATACATATTAATATGCATGTAGTAAAGATTATTGTTTTTGTTTTAATCCAGGAACATTTCATCAAGAAAAACACATTCCTAATTTTAAGGCATGGTTTTATTCAACCACCTATAACTTGAGAAATATCTATGACATTGAGGAATTTTGACCTTGGGCTTTATATCTTTCATGAGATGAGAAGGTAGGAAAGCTGAAGTTATTAAAAGTCTATAAAAATGATTTACAAAAGATTTTATCTCACTATGAAATTAGTTATTCTCAAATAAAATACCTTCATTTCACTGTTGAGAGACAATACTGTATTTGTGTCCTCATATATAACAATAAACATTATCTACTATTCCATTACTTTAAGTTTCATGTGGAATGAGACTTCAACTAACAAACTTATGTCTCCAATTGTTGGTTGGTTGGGTTTTATGGCATATCAACCTCTGTAGTCTACAGTTGTAATATTGTGTTGCTTCTACACTTGTTCTGTCATAATAGTATCAAACGCATTTTTAGGCAAAAGCTTTTCTTATTGGCAGTATATATATATATATATATCAGTGGCGACTCTAGCCTATTTTTGCTACTCGTGCCCCCCCTCTGTCAACTTCAGTTCCCAACCCGTGGTCCATGGACCCAAAGTAATTCATCATAGTTGCTATTGCGTGATTCTCCATTGTATAGCAAAGATTGATTAATGTACCTTGCATGGTGGTTTTTTTGTAAACAATCAAGATACTATATAATTTGTAGTCTTGTTAATACAGTAGATAAGATAATTTTTTTTCCTTTCAAAAGTATAGAAGAAAAGAGAAGATGTTCATTACTATGATGAGAAAAATATGTTTATTAGAATAAAGAAATTGATGACAAAGATTATTTGTTGAAAATGTATTCAAATAAACAAATTTTAGTTACAGAATGTAATATATGCAACATTCATTAAAGAAATAGAGATCTGTTAGAGAAAAAATGAATTAAAACACGCTGTTTAACCAACATTTACCATAGCGATGATGATAACGTCAGCGACGGCTATAATCTACTATCCCCCCCTCTCTCTTTCTCTCTCTCAGTCCCTCTCCCTCTTCCCAAGACAGCTGTCAGCAGTCACATTGTGCTAAAATTTTTGAGCACAGTATTTTGAGTTACTCTTGCTATTGGCTACAGCCAAGAGCGGATTTCTCTAACATTACTGTTATTATAAGGGTCTAGTGCTGGGCACGGATTACGCGTGTTCAACATTATAGCCGATTTTATGGGATGTTCAATGGATCTGACGGTGGCCGGACAAAGATCATCCGTTCAAAACAGCATCGTTGTATTATTCCCAGATATATTTATGAACTTTTGGCTACTTAGTTATCGAAACTTGAATAGATACGTAATTTAATTGAGATCAGACTAAGTATGTTTGCTTGAAATTAATGGATGATTTTTAATCCATTTTGAATAACATTGACCAAGTTATTGGTCGTGCCGGGCACGAGTAGCACTAGTCCCATCTCCGCCCCTGATATATATATATATATATATATATATATATATATAAAAATAAAACAGATTTATTTTATGATTATTTTCATGATGCGAACATAAACACATATTCAAAATAATATAATCTTGCACAAATTTGTCTCAGTCCAAGTTTTCCCCTACACATTTGCATGCATGTTAAATTTGTTTATGATACAATCAGCACCAAATATGGTATATGTAGATGGGTTCTTCTTGGAAGTAAAACACTAGTGAACAAAAAAAAAAAGCAACACTCAGTATATGCAACATAACTAAAAATTATGAACTCTCAGCCAGTAAAGATTCAAGACTCGGGAGTGAATATGTAGCTCAACAGTCATGAGAAAAACAGGTAGTAGAAGGAAATGAGAAATTGGACTGAAAGAACATAGCAAAATGAGATGTGTGTGGGTGTGTGTGTGTAAAGAGAAATGGTATTAACATAATTATCTCTATTCATCATACATAAAAGAAAACAATTGTTGATACATGTGAGAAGATGATAGCTTTTCTTGAAGGAATATTACACACAAATCATAGTAGGTAGACATAAAATCTCTTTCTGAATTAAAAAAAAAAAAAAAGAAAGATTAGTGTTTATATAAAGCTAACAAAGTTGTCATCATTTATGATGGAATTATTTACATGTGGATCAGCATTTGTGCTTGTTTATAGATTTAGCATCAGTTGTATTAGCAAGCTGAGACCACAGGAGCATTGGTTAACCGAAATCCTTATATATATATATATATATATATATATATATATATATATGCGTGTGTGTGTGTGTGTGTGTGTGTGTGTGTAAGCAATTAAGACTTTGATTATTAACAAAAAGAAAGTAATAGTATCAAAGCCTTGTAAAAATTAAAAGTACATGGAAAAACATTAAAAATAGAATTTTGAGTTGTTTCTACACATGTTAAAATTTGAGATCATTTGAACAAGAATTGGTCAAGCTATTAGATTACAACATGATATCAATTTTTCTGAAACAGTCTGTACATCTTAAATGATATAAAATTTTTGAAACATTCTGAAAGATACAGAAAAAAAAGTGAATTGGTTGAAATCATTAATATGAGGAAATACTTTTGCAGTTTTACAGATACAATCTTTGACAAGAAAAATACTAGAGTATTTCAAAGTGGCAGTTAGCAAATAAAGCAAATTAGAAGATAGAAATTAGTTTGTAAATGTCAATTTATTAAGTCTGATAGCAAGATAAGCATTTGGTAGTCATTAGAATTAGTTAACATTCATATCTTTTTATGGTCTTAGCTGATAAAAGGTGCTAAACTATGAAATTAAATGTTGATCCAGTAGATGATAAAATCTACAACAAAAATTCATAAAATAAATGTAAAATTTATAAGGAATCAAAAATATGTAAATATACCCAATAATTATGTAATTAAAAAAAAGTCTCTTCAACAATAACAGTAGATAGTAATGAATATTTATTTTATGAATGCAATGAATATTCATTACTTGAAAATGAAACACTTTAAAAATGAGGTTTGCTAAACATAGATGAAAATATGTTGTCTTCAATGAAGTATTCTGAACTTATTTATCCAATTAGAATTATTGACAATGTGATTTTTGCTGAATTGATCAGAATATTGTCAGACTCATTTGTAAGTGGTGAGGGAGCCTGGTTGGGGCCTCAGAAGAGCAGGTTCCAGCAGTGTTTTGAGTAGATTAACTGTGTGCACTTGTCCCAGGGATAAAATATTGATACGGGACATCATCTAGTTAAATAAGATGCTAGGGTCCATTATTGTACATAATTAGATTAAAATAAAATTTGTATTTCATATGAATACTACTTTATGAACATTGACATAAAGTAGAGTGCTCCCCACCATATTTTATAGATTTAGGGGGATGCATGAGACCCTAGCACCAGCCCTGGTAATAAAAAATAGAGAAAGTCTATCAAATTAGTTTCCCTTCTAATGTTATAATGAATAAATAAAAAACATTAAGAATCAAATCTTTTAAAATAATAAGATTACGTTTTATCACTTTTTGTGTCTTTTATTGGGGAATCACTTAACTCACAACTAAAGCAGGTATCCACTATTCTTCCACAAATTAATCAAAGATATAAATTTAACCCTTAGTCCCTTTTCTTTTGAGGACTGATATCAACTAAAAGTCGGAATGATATCATACTTTTTATAAAAAAAATCAACCAGTGCAGCTTGCAAAAAATATAAAAGATAATTGAAGAGAAAGAATAAAATTCTAAAAATTGTACTTTTTTTTTCAAATTTAAAGATTTGCATTTGAATAAAAAGACTTAATAAGTTTCATATGAACAAATTAATATGAGGCATGATCAGAAAGTATCAAGAATGAATCTTTAATTTTCTTTTTAATTTCAAGATCTAAAATTTAAATCAAGGCATATGTACAGCTAAACAAGTTACATAATGAAATGATAACATTATCTAAACAAAGACAAGATGTTGTCAGTGTCAATTTAGAAAGAAATAAATGAAGCAAGTCGAAATGTTTTTACAAAAAAAAAAAAAAAAAAAAAAAAATCAGACAAGATTGTACAAGCAACCCTAACAATCAGACCCAGCTCAGAGCAACTTTTTCTTATTTCCTAAAAATTCATCCCAAGGGTAAGATTTGAGGAGGCCATTATAAGAAATTCGATGGTGCAACTTCAAATCGTTTGAAAAAAAAAAAAAAAGGAGTTTAGGAAGTGCTTTGACCATTTGAAAACTCATCTGAATAAGAGAGATGAATGTCAAGGAGAGTATTAAAAAAAAAAAAAATTAATGTTTCATTCATTGTCCATTTTATTTTATTTATTCATTTTTTTTTGTTTGGTAAATACAGCTTCAGTCTTGTTACTTTTTAAAAACACCTCGTATATTTTCATACTTCAATTACTTTACCTGCGTTTCATTTTGAATATGTTACCCAATCCCACTTTTTGCAGCTATAATTATTTAGTTTTAAGAAACAAATGGAATATTACTCCAAATTTTAAAACATATATAAAAGTTTATATACTGGTTTGTCTTTATTTACTATCGACTGTCATGTATAACATACATTGCCAATTTCAGAGAAAAATTTCAAAGAAAACAAAACAGTTCTTTTGTAAAGTGCACAGTACTTTCCGTCTGAGATGAAAGATTGTTAGATATGATGAAAAATGAGGAAAATAAAGATAGTTTTAGATGAAATCAAAAGTCCATGATATACACAGCAGTTTAAGGTAACTACCTCCTCATAGGGGGGGTATAGTCTGTCTAATTGGTGAGAGAGTTTTGCGCATCTAAGCAAGGTCAGAAATTGCTCAATTCCCTCAACCAGTGTCATGAAAGCATGAAACTACTTTGGCTTCCATCTCTAGTGCAAAGAGGTGCTGGAATCACTAGGCCTTCTGGAGGAAGGCAAAAAAAAAAAAAAAAAAAAAAAAAAAAAAAAAAAAAAACACAGCTGAGGTACAGACACCGACACTATACCCTTATCCCTATCCAAAAGCCAGGGAGTTAGTTATGTTAGTTGTGGAAGTCGAGGGAGAGAATGTAGTTTTCTTGAAAAGTAAAAAAAAAAAAAAAAAAAAAAAAAAAAAAAAAAAAAAAAAAAAAAAAAAAGATTATAAAATAAAGTAAAGATGAACAAGTCTATCTCCTGACCTTTTATTACCTGATACCTTACTCTCTGTGCCCTTATACTCCTCCACCCTGAACAGCCACTACACAAAATGTAATGGTATCTTCATTTTCACAGGTTTGTTATGTCTATTTCCGGTGGAATCAATCTTGAACTCAGTGGCATATCTACCATATGATAGGTAAAGTAAGTACCCTGTGCACCACTGAGAGGTACTGACAGTAGGACCATTCACTTGGGAGGTAGTCTAGAATTTCATGCAAAAATCAGTGAAATTTTAAAGTGTTATTTCTTTATTTCTGAGATTTGTGTAAGAAGACTATAAGTTGATTTTATGGTAAAGTTATTTAAAAAAAAAAAAAAAAAAAAAAAAAAAGGGGGGGTGTCAGATGTTTAAATCCGTGTAATTTCAATGCTTGCAATATTTTCTGTAGATACGCCATTGTTTGAACCGTAAGCTGTGGTTTTAAATTAGTTCAGTTTTGTCAAATTTCAATTTAAAGTTGAAATTTGATTTGAATCTACCTTTCGACACAATAAAGATCCCAAATTTGTATATTTGTTGGTTTGTTCGCATAATGTTATTTTATATTTCATTTCTCGCATTATAAACGAGTAAATTGGTAGCTATCTTATTTAATGTTCTGCTATGTTAATAGGTGCATTACCATAGATTCGTCTAAAATAAAAAGTGCTTTCTTAATCATTTTAATATTTCGAATTACAGATCAACATGAAAAAATAGTAGAGTTGGGTAACTATTACTTAGTAATAGCATTTCTTTCCATTCATGACATATGTAAATATTGTTCACCTTAATGTGATAAATATAAGAATTTTTTTTTCTTTTGCAATATTTGTATGTTAGGATAATGCAGAGAGGCAAAGGTGTTTAAAATTTATGACACAATCTAAAGAACTTAATGGATAACATTGCAAACGAGAACGCTTAGAAGGATTTACACAAAAACAATTAGAAAAGCTAAAGTTAGAAAGAAGAATCAAACAATATTTTATGAAGAGTTGTGGAAGGGAGATTTTTTTCACTTGCTGTAAAAGAATAAGAAAATGGTAAGTCATCAGAAAGTCAATATCTCTTCTTACAGGATTGTTGGCTTGTGAGAAGAGATAAAGGCTTGGTATATAGGTTACAATGGCTAGGAATTGAGCAAACGTTGTTTCAAGAAGGTGAAAACATTCTTGATTATCTTGATAGTCAGCTGACATTTACGAAGACTATAAACTGAAGACTGGCTTATTCTGTGAGTAATAAAAATAGAACAACAATCAACCTATTTGACTGAATATGAAAGAAAAAACTTCTAGAATAATCTGCAGCTAATCTGATAAAAATAATCATTAAGTTGTTTAGGAGCATATAGATTCCAGAAATCAATTTTAAAATAAGATTTTATCCAGGAAAAAATGCAATACAAATTCTGCAATTGAGAATTTTGATTATTTTTCAGAATTTTCATTTGTTTTCACATAATCACAATAATAGATGCACATAAGGATTTTGATTCTTCTTAAAAATAAATAAAATATTCTATCAATTATTAACTAATGTTCTTAATTTCATATTAACTTTTTCACATTAAATCCGATTTATAAAACAAATAATTTCATTTTTAAGTAACAACAATCATAACATGACTATTTCAAGGAAACACAAGCTGAAACTATTTTTATTTTGGACAAATTATGATTTGCAAATATTTTTCATTAGTTTTTTTTTAAAGTTAAATCATTAATACAAGATCATCATTTACCATGAAATCTAAAATAGGTTGTTTTAATAAACCCAAAGAAATTTACATTTAAAAACCCTTACTTCATTTAATTTTATGGCATGTTATTTTCCAGTTAGTAGTTTTTATTTGTAACTGGTATAAATGATCCATTTTGTTGAAATTGTTACTTTATCACATTAAGGAAGATTGAAATAAATTCTTTCTCTGGAAATGTGGGAATAAATCTGTGTGTGTGTGTGTGTGTATGTGTATTTAGACAGCAGATTCTCTTGTAGGCATATTTTATAGAAAATAACTAACAAGGTCTGTCGACAATGACCAAAGATGGTTGAAAGTACTAATACTCGGATTACACTAACAGAGACATTGGACAGTATTTAAACAGCCCACAACCACAGTTGCAACATCTCATTTGCCAACAAGAAAAGCTTAATAAAAAGCTAAACACTAATTCCTTGTCTGTTATTTTCAATAACACACACACACACGTGACTGGAAAAAAAACAGCTGTGTAGCCAACAAAGGTCTTCATCATCCACCTTATTTAGAAGTTAAGAATTCTTTTTAACAGTTCTTGATTGCAACTAAATTTCAAATCACTATATTAAGATATTTTACAAGTAATTTGTTTTGTGCTACTTCATTCAAATATTTATTGGTTACCAACTTTCATTATATATAGAGTATCAAATATATGTAAAATAACTTGAGGGCCCCTGTAACCTTGAATTTGAAAGATATTGGATAAAATTCAAGTTATGAACATACAAATCAAATAATTTGGCATGATGCTCCAATATTATGCATTTTCTTCAACTGTGTGAGATCTATTTTAAGGTGCACTTTTATAGTTTTGAAACTACTAAATTTGATATTTTCAGAACTTTTAACCACCAAGTGAGTGTTTGAAGAAGCCAAAATAAATATTCAATTAATCAAATTTGTGATTTGAATCTCCATTAAATGTAGAATCCTGTTAAACTGTAATGGTAAAGTTAATCAACTGACTTAACCCTTTGAGCTTGTTAAACAAATACACTGGTGATACTTTGTAGCACCGTTTACTGGTGCAGAGGGTAAATTTAGGTTCAGGAACTCACAAATCAAAGAGTTAAATATATCTAACCCTACATTTGGCACTTGGCAGGGTTAAGTAACCAGTCTAAAAGAAGGAAAACTCAGAATTCAAACTAGCTGTACCCTACTTAAAAATTGACCTTGTCTTACATCCTGCCTGTGGTGAAGGCATTGGGGAAATACATAATTTTAATAATTGTATATTTGAAGAAATTAAAAATCTCTGGATTGTGATAGACAGATTTCCTTCTTTATTTTTTGAATTGCAAATTATTAGAACATCCCACAGGATTTATGTACAACATTTTTACCTTTGGTTTATTTTTTTTATACATAACTGCATACCAAATAAATCCAACCGAAAAACATTAAAGGTTCTAAGAAGATAAAATCTTTTATCTAACAAAACATTGTCTCATTATACAATAGACAAACTATTTAGAATATTTTTGAGTTAAAATATAATTTACTTGAAATAGTGAAATGGTTTTAAATCAGGAGAAATTTTAGTCTTTTGCAGACAATAAATAATAAAAAGCAGATATTAAAACTATCACATTTGTAATATGGAAGAAAAGAAAAATATATCAATTTATGAAACATGAAATATATCATGGCATCTAGAAAATATTTAAATGAAATATCAAAATAGTCTCATGTTTATTTTGATAATTTGATTAATTCACAACTTAATGAAAATTTTGTTTGTTAGTTTAACCTTCTTGGGTTATTTAATGCCAAAGCCATCCTTCTAGAAGAACAGTAGTGGTACTATTTAACCCCTAGCTGGTAGGATGAGGGTGTTCATACCTTTCCCAAGGGTATTTGTCCAAAAGTGAACGTAATAGCGCAAAGAAAAATTTTGTTAGTGAATATAGAGTCAACTGAGCATAAAATTACCAAAGCCCCATGATATTTAATATACACATTCACTAATCATTTATGAAGCATTAAAATATATATAAATACACCAAGAATATTAACAAAATTAGATGAGTTAATATCAATATGTTCATTTTACATATATTGTATATTCTTGTATGTTTTATTCTGTGCTTGTCCATCAAAATATATGTACACACACAATTTAATGAGCAAACAGAAAATTATTATCTGGCATTATTTTAATAGTTGTTTGGAATAGTTTTCTCATATCACATATTATCATGGTTAATATATTTTTCAGATTTCCTCAGGGGTATCATTCATCTAGTAGGTGTTGTCCACTCTCTTATAGATCAAGATCTGGATATCAAAGATTCCTAAAGACACAGGTAATTCAAGAGTCAGGCTGAAAGAACTCTACTTTCATATACACATTCACTAATCATTTATGAAGCATTAAAATACAATTGTGGGAGATTTTCACAGTAGTTTTGTTTAAGTTAGGAAAAACAATCAAATATACTATATTAGCTCTGATTATGCAATTTTTTGGTCTAAATCATGTATACAGTCTTCTTTATTTAGCAACATCTCCTTGGATACAATGTATAACAGTTTAATGAGAGGGTCTCATGAACATACACATGAAAAAAAAAAGAAAAGCCAATAGCCTTAGCTTCCAAGATCACAGTCACATTGTAGTTGGAGTCATCTAACCCTCCTGTTTTGCAGAGAAGGTGCTATTGCAAAGTTGGAACCCCTGGGACCAGGCTCAATTTAAATTTTATAGTGCCTGGTTCAAAGATAAGAAAAATCATGGCTAAGGGAAAGGAACAGATACTACATTTGAACCCCCATAAACTTTGGAGAAGTACACCTTGTATTATTTTGATCTCATTCTAAGAGTAAAATTACTCTTTTCTTAACGGATATACTTCACTAGGTTTAACTTTACGGTATTTAATCTGATGGCTTTTCACTGTTTTTTCAACTCTAATGTTCAGGAGTTGGGGATTTTCCCCTTTATAATCCCTACTACAAGTACATGATATTATACATGCTGCTTTTAGTTATATTTTATTTAAAGGAAGATTCAACCTTTGTGAGGAGGTTGCATAGATCTTTTTGTGAAAGCTTTCTTCATATTAGAAATTTTTATGAATTTTTTATAAAAGTAGATACATGGTAACTGTATAGATGGTATCTTTTCAATCTTTTCTATTTTAGACACATTATATTGGGTATTGCAATAAGATACTCTGATTAGTTTGAAATTATCAAATCTATATATTACTAAAATTCTCATTATGTGTGTGTGTGTGTGTGTGTGTGTGTGTGTGTGTGTGTGTAACTGTAATTCAGCACATAATAGGAAGATTTTATCTATGCAGAACACTTGAAATGTTTTTAGAAAATAAAGCAATTTTTTGTCCAATTTGCAACTGAATTTTGTGATGTATTCATGTTGAGTGTCATTTTTAATCATCCAAATTCTTGATATAAAAGACATAAATATGAAATGCTAATCAGAAATATTCACTCCTTCTTGAATAGAAGCATTAATACCATTATGGACCACTATTACAATGAAAACTTGATGGATTCACAAGTTGTCTAACATATTTCAAAGATGGCAAAACATTTGTGTTTAACATATTTCATTAATATTTTCTCAGCATATTTAACAAAATTCCTCAGTAATGCTAACAAATATAAAACAGATAAATAATGAAATTCCTTTTCTTATTAAGATTATTGAATTCAGTTTTATACACACAGAGGAAAATGTACTATGAAACTAGAGAAACTTAAGTTCCAGTAGCCCTAATCTTGGAGAGGCTCAACAAGTGATTAGGCTCAATATTGCTTAAAAACATTTGGGTCTATTGTATAAGCGAATTTAGAAAATAATATCAGTTCTATGTAAAATAACAGTTGAAAAAAAAAATGG
Organism: Sepioteuthis lessoniana; assembly: GCA_963585895.1. Taxonomy (NCBI): domain Eukaryota; kingdom Metazoa; phylum Mollusca; class Cephalopoda; order Myopsida; family Loliginidae; genus Sepioteuthis; species Sepioteuthis lessoniana. The sequence goes on along the minus strand of OY757937.1, from coordinate 359,511 downwards.
TTATTAAAAATACAAACCCTCCCATAACAGTTCAAGCTTCAAGGCCCCACAAAATGTAGGTCCATCACTGGATATACAATGTTCAAATTCCTCCATAAGAAAGCTGATTATTGCCAGTTTTGAGTTTATTCAATCTATAGGTGAGTGTAATTATAATTTTAGTTATTTAAGAAGAATACTTGGAAATTTGCGGTCTCCTATCTAACAGTGGGATATGTCCAAAAAGAGATTTATAGTAAATTCATCATATCACATTAATTCCTCTTATAATAGGGGTTTACTCTAAGCCTTTAGCTCTTTGTATTAACTTCTTAAAAACAATGATTAAATTATGAATTTAGCCATGAATAATTCACCTGTGATAAATTCATCATACAATGAATTTATTGGAAATGCAAGAAAGGTGAATATAAATCAAAAGGATAAAGAGGTAAAATACAAGATAAATTATTATTATTATTAAAGATATTTCATCTTCTACTTGATAGCAATGCTTAAAAGATCTTTTAAGATGTCAATGTTTTTAAGAAGTTATCACTAAAAGCCTTTCTGTACTTGCAATCAGCTGATCTAGAACTATTTCTTTAACATTTTTATGGATTTTTTTCCTAAAAATATTTCAAAATCATCTGTCAACTAAGTGATCTCCTCGATGACAATTAGTATTTCTAACATTTCAAGTTTTTTTCATTATTGTCATTCATCTAAATAAAAATAATAATAATTTCTCTAGGATTTTGAGATACAAACAGGTGAGACCTAGTGTTAACTAACAAGAGAAAAATATATGTCATCTAGCGGATTTAGATGTTCCAGCAGACAACAGCGTGAATATGAAAGAAAGTGATACCAATTGTAGTCTACAAAGGCTCAAAAAAGAAACTAGAGGAATTGGAAATCAGAGGAAAAATCAAGACCATAGAGACCAAAACATTGTTAAGATTGGCTAAAATACTCAGAAAGAGTCTTGGAGACCCGAGAAGACTTGCTGTCACTCAAACTCCAGTGAAAGACTACTAGTTAAAGCTAATGTGAAAAACTCGAGGAGTCAAATAATAAAAGCTAATAAACTTTGATGATCTGAAAAGAACTAACATTTTCAACAGGTGGTTGTATTCCTAGACATCAATTATTAATATAAAATAATAAAAAGAAATAAAGTAACAAATGAAAAAGTGCCATGACCTCAAAAATAGATACATAAAGCATTCATGAAGAACTGAAATTTAACCTTCAAATTGTGGTCTTATTTTTATCAATAAAAATCTTTAATTGCTAAGAAATAAAATAGAAATTCAAAATCAAAGAAATTTTTTTTGAAGATAAGTTTCAGCAGTTTTCATCCCTTCTATTTCAACAGAACGATTGCTGACAAAACTATTTTTTAAAATTCATTTAAAATTATTTATAATAATCTAATGATTTGTTTTCATGAGAAATATAGACATTAATCATACCATTGCTTTATATAAGAAAAATATCATTCATATGAAAAGAAATTATATAGATAGATAAATAGATAAAATATAATTCATCAATTAAACACATGTGATACAAAAGCTAAGTAGTATTCATCAACTGCTTATAATTTTAGAATAGATTTTAAAAAGAACATTAAAATATTATTTAAAATATAAGCAACAATTTTTTAAACAGAAAATTCTAATACAATATATCTTATGAATATTCATAATTAACTGAGAAAACTGGAAAAATGTAAATAGAAGCATATTTCATAATTTAAAAAAGTTATACCATGAAGTGAAAAATGATTTTAATGAAAACCATCAAAATTGAAAGAAAATGTAATAGCAATGTAATTTCTATACATGGAAGAAATACTTTGTAAAAGAATTTGAAACTATGTCAGGAATTTACATCACTTCATAAAAATGTGTTTCTTATCATTTGATTCCTTAAACAGAAGGAAGTAGAGATTTAGTCTTGTTGATTTTTGTTTACTAGATTTTTTTCTTAGTATCAGTAATAAGAATAAGAAAAATAATCAAGAATTTAATGATTTTAAGTTTGAGAAAGAAATTGATTTTAAATATTGTTAAAACTTTTAATCTCCTTTCCATCCTGAAGTAATAATTAAAAAATGTATATCTATAAAAGATAAATTATACTTTTAAAGTAAATAGTGAATTAATAAAGACAACTGTTATAAATTTTTTCAATTAGATTCAATTGTTAAATAAATCCCATTAAGGAGAAAATGAATCACAACTAATAATACATTGTATTTGTTTAGAGCTTTACAGGTAAAAGTAATTCATGTTGATTGTGCACAATTCTTTAAAATTACTAAGAAATTATACTAGCATAAATATCTTTTGAATATATCATTATTAGAAGAACTTTAAAATAGTTCAAATATTTCTATTAAAAATACTTCATAAAATACATGAAGTATTTTTCCAACAATAAATGAAAAACCAGCATTTGGATCCCAACTTTATACAGTTTCTATATTTTCAAAAAAGTAGCAGACTTATTATTTGGAAAAGTAAGCAATATAAAAAAGCAGAAATTGATTTCAGAATTCATTTAAAGTTGTCAGTTTACTTTGATAATAACTATAGAATAATGAAGAAGTGTAAAAACACACTCACCTTACAAACACAATCTACCAGTAAAGGGAGGTAGTGGCAAACAGTAGGTAGAAGTGATGCCTGAAGAAACCCTAAGCTAGTTTTACTGGCATCTCTCTCTTATATTAGAGGAGGCAGAGAAAAGATGGGGATGAGGATTAGGAAGAAAGTATCATTGCTATCATTGTAAAAGGGTTGGGAAAAAGAAGAGTGCAAAAAGTGTAGGATAAAGGTTGGATGAAGTTAGGGTCGTGTGCAAATGGCATCTTTACTTACTTGTACTCTAGCTACTACCATAAGCAGGAGACTAAGAGAAGGAGGTATGAAGCTAGAAGTCTACTATGAGTAAGCTACTAGGAGGTAACAATCCTTACATAGAAGGTATGCTAAAGAAAGAGGAATCAGAAAGATGAACAAACAAAAAACACTCTTAAGTATGTATACATGACAAAATAACCACCCACATTGGCCTCACACTTTCAAGAGAGCACTACAGCAAAAGTAGAACATACTGCATTATTGACAGACAGGAATAGGAAGAAATAGGAAAAAATATCTGTAGACAAAAACTTTTATTATCTTATTTGTTCACAATTCTCTAAAAAAAATTAAACTTTACTTAAAATAAAGTTGTATAAATGGTAAATCCCAAAATTTAGCAGATGAGTAAATGCAAGATATATTTTTTTTAAATCCCTAAATTAGAACCCCCCCGCAAAAAAAAACAAAACATTATTTTGAGATAAATGTTTGTGATAGAAAAAAATGTATTAATCACGTATAAAAAATATTTCTTCTAGATAGGCTTTTAGTAAAACTAAATAAAACTTAATAGATATATTCTTCTTACATCTTTAGCATGTTGCGCGCACACACACACACACAATCTATTTATCTATCTATTTATATATAGTGTATAATACAATCATTTACAAATGTAAAAAGAAAATTTAGCTCATATATAACTATTTTAAAAATGATTCTCTATAATATATATATATATATATATATATATATATATATATATATATATAGTGCAATTAAATGGAGACTCAAACTCGGTTAAGCCGTCATAATAAATTTTTTTCGGCGGAGAACATTGTTGGTATATTCTGTATATATATATATATATATATATATGTAGCAAATATTCTTTGCAATATTTGATACATATATATATACAAATAGTTTAATATAAGCCAAATTTAATTTTTACAATTCCAAATAATTGTATTGCATAAAATGTTATGATATATGAACTAAAGATTGAAGAACTAACTAAAAATTAATTAAAAATATCTTGGTTGCAACAATATCTCATCTGGTAAATGAATGTTATAAAAGACTTTATACAGTTTACACCTGTTGATAAAAAAAAATTATCCACTAGAAAATTAAAAATAATCTATTTCATTAACAATTAAAATAATCAAATAGTAAACAGCTTAGAAATAAAATTACACACTAATTAGGGATGTAATTCTATGTTTAAATTTCAAGAGTTTTACAAAGTTATTTTTTCTGTTTATGGACTACCATCAGTTACCTTTTTAATTTTGACAAAGTGGTTTTTTCTGTTTATGGACAACCATCAGTTACCTTTTTGATTTTGACAAAGTGGTTTTTCCTGTTTATGGACTAACATCAGTTACCTTTTTGATTTTGACAAAGTTGTTTTTTCTGTTTATGGACTACCATCAGTTACCATTTTGATTTTGACAAAGTTGTTTTTTCTGTTTACCTTTGAGATAATCTTTGAACTATTGATGTAGATTAATGAAGAAGAAAGTTTTTATGAAATTATGGACATCAACAACTTTATATTACACAGACAAACACACTTTTGGGAAAATCTTTTTGTGAATATTTTTGGAAACTTATCAAAACTACTTTTTATGAGTAATTTTTATAAGATATGAACATGATTTTGGTTGAACAACAGTAATAAAAACATGTCTGATTTATGGAACTTACTTTAAGTAAAATATATAAACTCCTAATTTTTATCCTTGACACATAGAAACATACTGGATTTTGTTAATAAGAAATGGAGATGATAAAACCAGGACTGGATTTAGCAACAGGTATAGTAAGCTATTGTCCTAGGGCCTACAGGTATCTTTGGGCCAACTGAAACTAATTTGTCATATGGCATGCCAGATTATAACCTTGTGCCAAGTGTATACCAGGTTTGGTTTGGTTTGATTGTTTAATGACATATCAACCTTTTTAGATTATCTAATACCAAGTCATCCTTCAAGAAGAACAGCAGTGATGCTATTTAACCCATAGCTGGGAGGATAAGAGGGATCATAAATTTTCCAAGGGTATTTGTCTGAAAGTGAACATAATAGCATGACTGGAGTTTTAACTTGCTTACTACAATTCCACAGTCCATCGCTTTAACCATTACACCATGAGGACACCCCCGTGTACACCAGATATTTCATTATAAAATATATTCAAAACAATAAGAGTTCCTCTATAATAAGTATAGGGCTCCAAGTACAAGGCCCCTGTACAATAAGTATAGGCTCACAGTAGTCTTCAACTGGTAGGCCATATATATATATATATATATATATATAAGCCCCACAAAAAAATGAAAAAAATAAGATGAAATAAAATAATGAAAAATATAAATATACATTTTTTTTAAATGTCTGTGTCTATCCATCAGTCTATCTATCTATTCATCTATCAATGCATACATCTATACATAGCCTCTACAAAAAAATGACAGCCATATATATATATATATATATATATATATATATATATATATATATATATATTGGATACTGAGACATGCCAACATTCTTTTATAAATTTAGAGCCCACACAAGTAGTTAAATCCTGCCCAGGGTACAATTAATTATAAAGTTAATTTCTGTTGTAATCTTATGCTATCACTCTTCCTAAAAAGATAAATCTATGTTCTTACCACAAACCAGAGAAGCCAAAGTTGAGATCTTTTCTGATTACAAACAATAAAATTACTACTTCTGAGTGTTATTCACAGAAATGGCTGAAAAACATTACTGAGTATCAATAAGTAGATATTTAAATGAAATAATCAATAATAAAAAAAGGATTATGCATCTAGCAAATAGTTTTGTTATTTAATTCTAAATCTAATTCATCTTTCTGTTCACTTCTGATCTCTCTGATAAAATAAAACAGGAATTCTTCCAAGTTGTAGCCATGTCAGTATTACTGTATGGCTGCAACACTTGGACTCTATTGAATCCATGCCGTCAGTACACCCTGATGATAATTATACTAGTCTCTTACCAGATTGAATACTCCTAAAACTTAATACATCGTTAGTTAATATTTTTATATTAAATATCTTTGAGGTTGAGTTCACAATCTTCATGTATATATTGAATTTTTGAATAATTATAGCTTTCATTTTCAGAATAAACAAAAATTCTAGAACCTCTCACACTATAGATGAGCTCTAAAGGAAGTTTTCTTATCAGTATTGTTCAGCTAAGTTATTATATCAGCATCATTTTTTAATCATCATCAACATCATCTCTACTACAAATATCCTTGTTAACATCAATAAAAATTATCTTTGTTCACATCATTAATTCTTAGCCAACAATTCTTTAGCATCAATATGCAGTATTTTTCACACTATTCACTCAGCCTATTTTTTTCTTCTATCATCTCATTCTTTAAATGAATATTCATCCCATTTGACCTTCTTTATTATTTTGTTGTTTAAGAAAATAGGTTTGCTTTGGTTTGGTTTCTTTGTTTAAAGGCATATCAACCTTTGTAGGTCATTAAATCCCAAAGCCATCCTTGTAGAAAAACAGCAATGATACTATTCAAATCCATAGATAGGAGGATAAGAAATTTCAATACCTTTCTCAAGGGTATTAGTCTGAAAGTGAATGAGGCAGCATGACTGAAATTCAAACTTGTTTACTTTGAAGGTACAGTCCAGCACTTTAGCCATTACACCATGGGGACTCCTCCTGTTTATTTTTATCCTGAATATCACTGAGAAATTGTTATTAAAAGGTAATAATTATTTCTATTCAGTTCAATTTCTTAACTCTTCAGAAAGATCAATTAAAAGAATATAGTTACTATGTATTTCTATCCAGCTTTGCAATCATTTATTACTAGCACATTTTGTCATGCAGTATCATCTCTATTCTTTGTAAATTCAAAATCTATTTTGATAATTTCTTCTTTCTTATCTAACATTGACAGTTTCTACTAATAACATTGAGGAACTGACATCAAATATAATACTTGCTTTGTTTTTCTTCATTTAATTGATCTTGTACTTGTTAGTCATCTCAGAAGTAAAGAGGTACTCATGGTTCAGTGGTTATAGTCATACGAAGTGGACTTGCTGACCAGAGTTCAAATCCTGAAAAAGGCTGTTTGCATTTCACACACTATGGGAAAGATATGAATCCAACTATTCTTCCCCCAGCTATGAGTAAATAGTAGGGCAGACTAGGCTCTTTAACCTTGGTATAGCAACTATTCTTTATTGAATCTCTGATTCCAAACCAATTATAGACCTGGACCAGGATGGGCTCCGCAAGGCTATTTGTACCCAAAACACACAACATGAGTAGAGTCCTCATGACTAAACCAGGTTATGGGATAAGTCTTATGTCTTTCATCTTAGAGTTATAAGGATTATTGGTCAAGGTGAACCATGGTGACTGTATGGCAAATGCCATGAAAAAGTAATAGAGTTAATATTTTCCATAAGAACCAGTCAAGGAGCATTTTATGAGACAGTTACACGGTAAATTGAATCCTCCTCATAAATATCCCAAAAATAAATCTTTTCATTATTTTTTTACCAGCTCATTTGGTGCTTAATCAATAGTAAACAAAAATCCCAAACAAAATTTTTTCAAGCAGTATTCACCATAGGATCAGCATGAGTCACCTTTGCCAGATTGTTTTCTAATATGGTTTATATAATAGATTGCAAAGCTGATATCATTAAAAGGAAAATATTGTTTCTGCATCATATATGAAAGCACAAATGAGCTCCCTGCAATAATATACTAAAATAATCAAAGTATGCAGTATAACTTTTAATGATGCCTACACATTTGTAGGATCAAATATCAAATGATAAAATAACAAAGCTTGTCTTAATGTTACATTTGTAACTTTTATTAGCAAGAAAAAAGTAATAAAAATCTCACCAATTTGCATGGCTTTAAACTTTGATCACATACTATATATTATCAACTTTAATAGTATCAAGACAAGACCAGAAAAGCACCCAAACATTCTTATGAAAGCTTATCTTCTCCACACATAGGCAACAAACAAATATCAAGATTGAAATTAACCATCTTGCACTTGGTTGGTGTTATTCTGATTACCTATTCTATCAAATAAAAGTTATAAGCAAAGTGCTGTGTATGAAATCCTATCAGGAATAATGCAGGATTCACTTGAAAATGATTACCACTAGCTGAAAACCTGTATCATAGGAGGGATTTTAAACTATTAACACTGGACTATATTTTTGTGAAGACTCATAAGTTAAAAAAATGTTGGTGAGAAGATAATGTTTATGGCCACTTGATAGACAATGCTTAAACTACAAATGTAAACACAATGACACAATCTATTAAAAAGTCTTTATTTTCATGTAACTTGGGGAACAAGTCATGTCAAAAGGGCCACTACCTTTATTTTCCCAAACCTGAATTTATGCTAATTACACTTTTGTATTTTTGCAATAGCAATGAGAACATCAAAGAAATATCAAAAAGAAAACCAGTTTCTTCAATTAAGATTCCTCCTAGCATTACCCGAAAAAAAAAAACAAAAAAACTTCAACTCCTTATTCCATCTGCTATAATGTAATTTGGCTGTTACCCATCAAATTCTCTCATTTAAGTCTACACAAATAGATTTCACTACTACTTCTATGATGTATATTTCTGTGAGTTTTGAATGTAAAGCAAAATTTTCAACCTCACCCAAAATCCTACCTGGCATATTCTTTTGTTAACGCTTTTCCATTATTCCAAAGATAGGAAACTAAATCATATTCTCTTTAACTTAGCAAGATTCAACTTTATTCTAAATCACCCACAACACACAATGTACTCTAATGTGTTTTTATATGTTTTTTTTTCTTCAAATTATTGTCCTTTTCACCACAATAATAATATGATAAAAACAGAAGGATTAAGTCATTAAATTACAGAGTGACATATTTTTGTCTCTAAATGAAAATGTTTAGTTTTATCAACTGATCATTCAAATATGTAAAAGTTGTCTTTGGTTGAAGTCATGAGCAGAAATGAGCAAAATTTCTTCAACCATCTGCTTACAGTGATTAACTGTGCCTTCACCTTTCACACAACAAAGGTTTTTGGTTACTTCTACAGCATTTTGGCCCAATTTGAACTTGTAAAGCAAAAGTTCACAAATTAGACTACATATTGATCTGTGAGGCTTTCAAATCACACACAACATGTAGCAATACACAATGTGTTAATGCACCAACTACTACAATTCTACCAACTAGTGGGTACCTTCCACAACTGCTTTGATCATGTGATACACATGCTGCAAATTAGCACATAACAAAATATTACAAAATTTTTGACTAACCCTTGTAGCAATAGAGAAAAAAGTTTTCTCTAAATCATAAAAATGAGTATGTTTAGACTTTACAGATTATAAACTTACATTATCATTGCAGTCTGAACTGAACAATGAAAAAAAAAAAAGATGATATAAGGGAATTTATAGAAAGCATTGGTCAGAATTTAAAGAAAGTGAATATTGAGATTAGATTCATGATTCTCGTCAATAGGAAACATTAGCTACAAAAAGGCATGATTATTAACATCTTTTGTAAATTCTCTGTATAATAGCATTAAATGACTTGGTTTGGAATTAAATGTTACATTGTTATATTAAAGGCTGACATTACTGAGAGATATCAGTTGAATATATATTCAGACTAATATTTAGATATTGATAATGAAAATTTGAATAAGTAATGAAAAATAATTACTTTGTTGTTTATAAAAACTCATCAATTGGGAGTGAACCTGCTTTTCTGGTTCCAATTTCTTATGTGTAAAGCTTCATTCTTTAAATAAGAATAATTCATTCCTTACTCAGAAATAAGTGTTTCTTTAACCTTCTCATTTCCACTAGGATACCAGTGTCCCAGTTGAATTTTATTTTAATATTAACCCTTAAAATGTACTCAAAGCATAATTTTGAATATCCAAAACTTAAGGAAACAAAGTCAGTCATGAAAAGGTTAAAGATGGCTCTTATCAATAAAAAGCTAACAGCACAAAGATTTTAAAATAAATTGTTAAACAATTTCAATCTAACTTGGTATTGAAAGTATTAAGATAGCAATAATAGAAAAAAGACATTTCATTTAGTATGTTTGTATCTGAGATCAATTTTCATCTTAGCTTAGGTTTTAATCAGTGTAAACATTTATCTTTTTTGTGCTATATTGCATAAAAATCAATAAGATTCATCATTGATTTTTGTAAAAAAAATATTTGGCAATTTTGAACAGGAAAAGGAATATTTAAGTTTTGAGAAAAATTAATTGTAAAAAACAAAAAACATTTATCTCAGAAATTCAGTCAAAACTTTCATAGCTATAAAACTTGTTCTTATAAAACATTAAGCAACATACATTCTATTGCATGATATATAAAAGGTGTCTACAAAAGAAATAGACATTTTCAAAAATGTATTGAAAACTATTTAAGATAACACATCCATAATACACAGTTTGGTAAATACTCAAAGTTTATAATCAAGACTTTCAGCAGGACCAAGTCCTTCACTGACAGTCAAGATGCAAACATATATATGTTGAGAAGACATTTTTTGTGTTTGAATTAGGTAAAATAAATTCTTTTACTTTTGTGGAATAGCATTTTAAACTCCATTTTGGAAAATCACTAATTGTAGATGGATTGCTTAAATCCATCTACAATTGATACAAGAAATTTGAAACAATTGAATGTTTGTGTAAAAGTAAAAGTCATGGAAGATTATCAGAATCTGTAAAACAATCAGATCAGGTTCATATTTACTAAGGATATGAACAAGTGAGAATTTACAAATACCACACCAAATATTCTGGAAAATTTTGTGGAAATGGTTGAAAAGGATTCCTTTTAGAAAAGTTATTCTAAAGGGGAAGTGACCAGTATACAAAACCATTTCTGTATAAAAAGGTTGGTCGGTTTCTTTGTTTATTGGCATATCAACCTTTGGAGGAGCCCGTGGTGTAGTCGTTATCGTTGTAGGAAATGAACACGGCGAAACGAGTTCAAATCCTGGACAAGACTGATTGCATTTCACATAGCACTAATACCCTTGGGGAAGGTATGAATCCAATTATTCTCCCTCCAGCTATGGGTAAATAGTAGGACAGACTAGGTTCTTCAGCCTTGGTTAGGCAACTAGTCTAGGAGAAGGAAAACTCTGAATTCAAACCTGTTAAACTCCGCTTAAAAATTGACCTTGTGTCATATCCTGCCCGAGCGGAGGGGTTGGTAAATAGTATCAACCTTTGTGGGTTATTTAATGCCAAAACCATCTTTGTAAAACAACAACAGAGATAATATTTAACCCACAGCAAGGAGGATAAGGGAGTTCATGCCTTTTCCAAAGGCATTAGTCTAAAAGTGAATGTAATAGCACAATTAGAGTTTAATGAAGCCACAGTTCAGCACATTAGCCATTATGCCATGGAGACTTTCTTGAACCTTTGTAAGTTATTTAATGCCAAAACCATTCTTGTAGAAGGACAGTAGTTGGGAGATAAAGAGGTTCATACCTTTTCCAAGGGTATCAGTCTGAAAGTGAACATAATAGTGTGACTTGAGTGTAAACCTACTTACTATTATGTCACAGTCCAGCATGTTAGCCAAAAGGACTTCCCCTAAAAGAAGATTGGAGCAGTGTGAAAATGGATTTATAGAAGGCCTAATTTTTAGGAGAGTCAACTTCAAGCTTTGCTAATAAACTTCAAGTATTTCTCACCAAAACTGAGTATAAGTACCAATATTTTAAATAGTTTTTTTTTAAATAAATCTTAAAAACTTTATCATTTTTTTGAAAATTGTCTAAACAGAATGTTACTTTTGACTTAGAGAAATATGTTGGGCACGACTGGGGAAGTAAGGACTAACCCATAAATGACATTCTCCCATAGACTCCTACACATGGATGCACCAGTGTTGGCTGACCACAAAAAAATTACATATGTCAGCTCTATGTGGATACTGGATGTTGTCTCGAAGACTGACTGATAGTAATGATTGATAAGGACAGATGGAGAGAGAGAATCAGGGGAATCTCTGCTCTCAGCATGCCTTGATGATGACCATAATTATCATTTCTTTTGTAGAT